>PVKM010002578.1:0-63727 GCA_004027735.1 Carollia perspicillata | reverse complement strand
AGTTTTCTTTCCATTGAACAGTTCATAGTGGATAACCATAGATGTAAACACAAGAAATTCTTGTCCCATAGATCACTTAAAGGCCTTTTTCACCTTTATGGATCAGAGATAAAACTAGTTCTATAAGGGTCCTCTCCCTTTGAGTAGGCCATAAGACAACAACTGAAATTCAATAGTAGGCCACAGTCTGCACCTGGAGCATCACCCAAAATGTGATCTCACATATCGCCCATGTGATACTTCCCGTTGGTCAACACTGAATGAGAAGGAGAATAATATGTCCAGCAAAGGTTTCTTTTACTATGATATCAGATGATTTCTTTAAAAAGATAGGTTATAGCTCCAAGTTACTAAGACTAAAATAGTGTCCTTCCCATTTCCTGAAATCTGAGTTTTGCCAACATTGTTTCCTTGTTCTCAATTTCTATCTCAGGCTTACACTTGTTTTGGGGCTATCTTCAATTCTACATTAAAATTTCAGCTATGGCACATAATAACTCCTTACCATAATTTAAATAAATTTTATTCAACATTTTAGAAAATTCTATGAAAATGTATAAACCAAATACTGATCGGTATTTACCTAATAACCCTTAATTATAAATTTTTGTTTGCCAAGCACTTCTGTGCCAGGTGCTATTCTCTGTACTGAAGATAAAATAATGAATACGAAAAAACAAAACAAAACAAAATCCACAATTTCATAAGTTATGTAGTAGTAATGGAGTAAAATGCTTAAAATTAAGTCAATTACTATGTATGCAATGTTCCATTAAAATTGAGAATCACTGAGCTAACTAATCAGGTAACTACCTAATTTTTGATGTCTTCATTCAGGGAAGTAAATCCACAGTCTTCTAAGACAATTTAGTATGATATATGTCCCAAAACTGAATTTATATTGACAAAACCTACTTTTATCACCCCAAATACATGCTCATATAGGATAATAGTTGATTGGCATATTCAGTAAGACCAAAATCTTTATAAGATTTGATTTTTTCTCCCAAAACTAAAAGTAAATTACATGGTGATTTCAACATTGGCAGAACTTCTTCTGGTGGGTGAATTCTGATAGCAGACATGTAACAAGAGAAGATACATGTTAAAGTCTCACTGCAAATTCATGCTTTTTAAAGCAGTAAATTGAAAAGAAAGTTTCCTAACATCACAGAAATGATTTCTGTAGTCTATTGATAATGAATGATATAAAAACAATACATTTAATGAAAAAACTATAACCAGATTTTTTCAATATCCATGGAAAAATAAAACCAAAATTATTTTTAAAGTATTTTCAATAAGGTACTTTAAAGTGATGGCTTTTATATAAGATGGTTTATTTTAGAGCATCTATAAGTATATGGTTTCTAATGAATTAAAACTCGGAATAATATTTAGAGTACATCATTATCTCATCTCAGCTGCTCACCACACATGCCGTCTGAACACTCACTATGACTTGGCACTTACCCACTGACCACAAGTTCAGATTTATGAAGAGGAAACAACCCAGCTCTATTTGTTTGCCTTTGGTTCATCAGTTTGTTCCTGTGGTGATTTGCACATGGCATACGGGCAAGAAGGTCACAGTCATCTTGGGCAAGGGATTTGCGATCTAAATTACTTATTGGAACAAACAAATCCATGGTCTATAGGGGAATATGAGGCACAGCATTTTTTGGAAGATGTTATCCTAAAATAATCAAACTTTTACTCTGAGACAAACAAACCGTATTTATTATTGCGGTAAATATACACAAAGATAGAAGCTTGCCAACTGGTGTCACTGCTAGGCATGTACAATAAAAGGTAGATACTCAGAAAGACAGTATACTTCATTTTTTTAAAATATAGAAATGACTACGATTACAGGCAAATTAAATTAATTAAATTATTAGAAAGAAAAAAATCTGTATGTGTATCCTTATATATACATGTACATGCATCTATGTATACATATATACATAATATGTAAATAATGGGTTTGCTATATTCTGAAACTTGAATACATTCTAGGTAAAGAATGGGAGAGTTATAGAGGACTTGAGAAGGAAAGCATCTCATAGCATGTGAACCATCTACGAGCCACTCAGCATCTCTGGGTTGCTAGTTCTACTGGGACTTCCCAAGGAGTTACATGTTCTCATGGGTTTACAAAGTATAGTAATTGCTCTCTATAGAACAAAAAAAGGTAAAAACACAAGAACAGTGTTACTTTTGCTATGCACTTTAAGTATTTTTGTTTTTATTTTTATTGTAATATAAATAAAAATAAAATTTTTAATACAAAATGCTTTGGAAATAGAACTTAGGCATTTCAAAATGGAATCTTTTATATTCTCTTCAACCATTAGAAGTAAATGAGTAAAGGGAAATAGCTTATGATCCCAATGCATTCTGTGTGTCTACAGTCTTAAAAGATTCTAAGGGTGGCTGAATGAATATTATCAGAGGTGAAGGATAACAGCACCTTATATCCATTGTTAAATTCATAAATATTTACTTTTTGAATGAGTGGCATAGAGATAATAAACACAATTAGGAAAACTATTATTTCTACCATAGAAAGAGATATCAGAAGGGAAACTGGGCCCTTGATGTTCTCCAAGGTATAAAGATGTAAAGATATTTAAATTAACCGGTGGTGTGGCAGTGAGGGTGAGGTGAGTATTCAGGACAAGCGGAGCACCCTAACAGAACCTACGCCTTAAGTTAAAGAAACATCTTGTCACCAGTGATCAGCCAACTACTTCTATTCTGGATGCATTTCATACAATATCTGGTTTCCTGAATGCCTAATATTTTGGTTTCTTACTAACATTCATGTTTGTTTTCTAATGTCCTCCAAGCATAGGCAGGTGAAGACAGTCCTTCTTTGTCCTATAAACAATAGTCTTTCTGTCTCCTCTGTCTGTCTCTGTCTCCAACTCTGTCTCTCTCTCTTTCTCACACACTCAATAAAACATGCACACAAATCTCTGTCAACCTGGTCAGTTTACTCTTACTGGTTTTAGTCCTGTACCAGCCCAATTTCAGGAAGAAATCAGGGAGAATACACTTAAATATTTTTGAAGACTCATATTTTATGAAGTGCCATGAATTTTGGAATTAAACTGATAATGGCCTTCACCCCAGTCACCACTAGCACCATCATCATCGTCATCATGAAGTACAACTCACATGCAAGCTTTGGTAGAAAATTAATAAGGCTATGTAACTTAAAAGACCACAGAGATGCCCCTTTTATCTTGGACTACAGAAGAATCATAGATCTCTAGCACAACAGGCAGAAAGAGGAAGACACCCCCAGTGCATAATCTAATTTGAGTTTCTTGCTAATATGTCAGATGGGTGGCCCAGTGCAGATTAAAGATAGTTGCAAAGGGAGGGTTACCTCACTTAGGTCAGAATAAATGATTAGTACATATGCATCTCTGTTAATACATAAGAGTAATTTTTCTTATTTTTTTATTAACACCATTATGCTTGTATTTTTATATTGTTGTCACCTTTTATTCAAATCATAATTGAAGTATAAAAAATATGTTGTTTACATTTGAACATTTGAATCATGTCTTTTATTTGTTACTGAACTAGGTAGATATTATGGTATATTCTAACAGTGATATACAAACGGGGGGATTTTCAAGGAACACTATGAAAATTTAACATAAAGTGTCTGGAATTTAGTAAGTGCACGTAAATATTAGATGCTATTTTAAATTTGTATATAAGTGAGAGTTAGCATGGTATTTCAGAAAGGCATATAATCCATAGTCTAAAAATCCTGGTTTATAATTCTGGTCATGGAAGTTTAATTAAAACTCTCTGAGCCTCATTTTCTCCTATAAATAATATATATAGCAATTCTTATGTAAGATTAAGTAAAATTTAAATTTAAATATATTTATTTTAAAGTATTCTAGAAACAAATTAGTTTATAAATATTTCTTACAACTAAAAGGACACAGCTTCCTTTCGACTCACTTTCCTTATCTGTAAAGCAGATTTAAAAAATCTTTAAGTCTTTTACATATATTTTAAATTTTTTTAATAAAATTTTCTTCTCAATTATAGAAAAGTCATAATTTTTGAAAAAATATGTAAGATAGCAACACATAATAAACAAATTAAAAATCATGTTTATCCCACCTGGGACTCAATACTGTACTATTATTATGTCTGGGCCTCTCTCTCTGTGCCTGGTAGATTGAATTACTGTTCCGGAGTATCACCCTCTTCTACTACCTGGTCAATCACATGTCCATGTCAATCGTGTTTCTCCTGTGAGAAAGTATACATCCTTGCTCATTGACATTGTGCTGGCCCATGTGACATGTCATTGTTTTGTCACGTGACATGTGAGGGGACATGATGTATATACCTTGTCTGAGCAAAAGCTATCGAAACACTGTGTGTTTCAGGTTGTTTCCCTGTTCTTTTCTTCATTCAAGTAGAAAGGAATGTCTCTTACAGGGGCTTCTCTTTCAGCCTGAGTTTCAGGGCCCTGAAATCAAAAGAAAATAGAATAGAGCTCGTGCTATGCAGAATTGGCCCCCCTGACCCCTGTCCCCTGATGCTCCTCCTCCCATCATTACATTCTGGTACAAAGCAAAAGGGATTTTGAGGAGGTAATTAAAGTTTCTAGTCTAGTGACTTTAAGACAGGAAGTTTATTCAGGAGGGCCTAACCTAATCATGTGAATCCTTGAACAACAGAGACATTTTTTTCCCGACACAGTAGAAGAAGAAATCCTAGACATTGAAAGCAGGAGAGAGATTCAATGTGAGGAAGATCCTCTGTTGCTGAGGTGGGGGAGGGCGCAGAGTAAGAACCTGAGAGCAGCCTCTAGAAGGTGTGATTCCAGACAGTCTGTTAGAAAAAAAGGGGTTTCAGCTCTATGATTGTAACGAACTGAATTACATAAAAAATATGAATAAAGTTGGAAGCAGATTCTTTCCCTGAACTTCCAGATGAGAAACCAAACTGTCCAAGACCTTGGCTTGAGCTGTGAGAGGCCAGAAGCAGAAAAAAATGAAGTTGAGCCTCCCTGGATTTCTGACCTACAAAACTGTCGCATGATAAATGAATGTGGCTTTAGACACTACTTTGGTGACAATTTGTTACACAGAAACAGAAAAGTAATACAGCAACCAGCCCACTGCAAATGAGACATAACATGAACAAGAAATATATATTATAATAAGCCATTGAAATATGAGGATTATTTTGTTACTTCAAAGTCCTGATTAATAGATTATATCTTCACACATATACACACATCACATACATTCACACACATAGGATGCTTTAGTACCATTATATAAATACCATTATATTAAAAATACTTCTTTGTAACTAACTCATTCAGTGATTCAGTGTGGAAATTTTTCATACCTATAAAAATGGACTGCTTGTAATGGCTGGGTAGTTTTCTATTGCATGAACACACAATGCTCAGCTTCTTTTACAACAGTATTACTTCTTTAAACAAACACTTGAAAAAACTTTTAGGTTACAACTGTTCATGATTCACAAAAAAAATTCCAACAATACCCTCCAGGAGATAGCCTCTTATTATTCCAATAATTTGTAGTTCATTTTGTTTATAATTGCTGCTATTTTCCCAATATTATTGCTGCTGGTATACACATGTTCATAGTCTTTCATATAGTTTTGAATGTTATGAAGCCAAATGTGTCCAGGTATCTTTTATTTTTATTCTCTGACTATAGTGCTTGTTCCTTTAATTCATAAAGAAAAAACATAAACTTCAAATTAGAAAGGATGACATATAAGTAAACATTCTTCCCTGTACCTTCCTCATTTTCTGTTGGTATTTCAAATATCACTTGGAAAGTCCAAATTTTAAAGCCAGAGCAGCTGTTCAGCAAAATGTTCACACAAGCCAGCAGGCTAGTATGCTCTCAATAGGTTTGTATAACAAATAACTGCAAAGTTGTCTCTGCCTAAATGGAAAGTTCATGGCCAACTACAAAGTTTACATGTGTAATTTAAGCCTTACACTGGAAGAGAGAGTCCAGTGTGCACATCCGGTGTATATAATGAGACCAAGTCAAGATATCCATGGAAGCAATGAAGAGTTCAGAACATTTTTCATCTGGATAAATTAAGATATTGGCTTGTGTTCAGCATAATTATTTAGCATGCTCTTAAGTAAATCCCTTACACTTCCTTTGAGGCAAATACCATTTTTTCTATTAAAATATCCTGAGCCAGATTAGAGTAAACCGAAGTGTCACTGTCTTTCTCTTCTGCACAATGAATGTGTGCATGTCACAATATTGTTTATATATCACAGGCACTGCATAAGGCTTCTGGACTTCTTTCAGAATGACATTGCCTAGCCTGATGATAACGAATTTAAAGTGACAATATGGTAAAAGTTATTTCTTTTTAGATTGACTGAAGAGTTTTATTTTAATTGATACGTTTTATAGTAGTAACTATATTTCAAGTGCTTTCACTGAAACAAACAAAAATTGATTGGTCAAACTATGTGACTCTAGTTATATTTACTGATATATTAAAAGTAAAGTGCCTCTGCCAAGAAAAGAGTAATCATATATATAATGCCAGCATTACCTGCCTAGTTGGCTTGCTTTTTAGCGATACGGGTTTGAAACGGAAAGGCAGTAAAGGAATTTTAAACTTTGTACCTCCTTGTTTGAGGAAAATCTTATATGTTAGATACTAAATTTCAATGGCATATTTATTTTTATTATCTGTGGCTATGTAAAATTTCTTACAACTATGAACATTTATGAGCCATTCCTGTAGAATATTTTAATGTCCCAGGTCATGAAATGTTTGCTATGAAACCAAATACATGGAGACCTCCATTTTGAACAATACCCTGGCACGGCACTCCAATTTCATCAATTACATTATTCCTTTGGTGCTGTAGGCAGCTAGACCATGACATATCACCCAGCCAATTCTGAGGAAGCAGCAAAGAAAGAATTACCTGTGAGAAGTTAATAATTTTATTTTCAAAAAATCAAGTGACTGTAAGGTGCCCTCAAAGGTACCTTCACTAAGAAGCCCTTTAGAATTTCATAATCTCCTTAAGTACCTCATCTTACGATTTGTTGTAGTAAATAGAGATAAATTTTACAAGAGATCATGGGAAAAATAGAGAGTTTGTACACACTATTATGTATTTGAATGATTGTTGTTTCTCGTGTGAGTAAAAGACAGTAATACACAAGCTATAGCGAGGGTGGAGAGCACAACAAGCTTAGCGATTCCCAGCCTCTTCATTTCTGTATGGTCAGGTCTACTCCTGACCTGGTGATTTCTGCTGGGTCCTTGAAGTTATTTTCTTCAAAGAAAATCTGCCCCCTAAATCTCTCCCTTTGACTTGGTGAAAGAAAATACAATTTGTATGACTATTTAATTATATAAACAAGCAATTAATGGGTCTGCTCATTTTTGGTAAAAGGTTGGGAATAAGGCATTTGCTATGGATGCAAGTTCTAATGATGTCACTGTGTTAAGTCCTAATCTATCTTGATTTTGGATACTTTCTCTAAAGAGTAACACATAATAAAGATTATCTTCTCTTTCACATTGTAAAGACAAGGCCATCAACAAAATCGACCATTTATTTTCAAATAGTAACCCCCATACCATATAGTATAGAAAGGACTAACAGTTGTATACAGGACTTTGGAAAAATATAATCAATTAATATTTATTGTTTTTATGTATCAGAAATTGTGATCACAAAAAAAAGTTAATGAATGATCTGTCGCTATTTTAAGGAAGCTTATCACCTGTTTGGAAAAAGACATTACAATGCAGTTTCAAACTGTTTAATAAACGATGGTGTATAGAGTGGTAAATACAGAGTGCTATAACAAGGCAAGACACTAAACCAGTTATGAATTTCTGATGAGGTTGTGGTTAGTGATGTGATTATAGAGTTAGAGATATTTGTAGGACTTGAATGATGAGGTCGTTTTAGACAGGTGAGGAGGAGCAGAAAGACAGGGAGGACGGAGAGAAGGACAGCTCCAAGAAGTGGAAACAGCATAAATAAAGAGCTGAATGTTCAAGTTCTACACAGTATGACAAACAGAATTGAAAGTCTTCAAACTGCCACTTCACTTTTTGTTATCATAATTTAAGTTTTCATTATTTTATAATTTTCACTATACTTCATTATTTTGCTTAGTCTTGGTTTTTTTAGTTTTTATAGTTTTATATTTCACTTATTATCTGGCTATTTCCTGACTTACATCAAAGCCAGAAAATGTAAGTAAAAAAGAAAAAAAAAAGGTAGATATTATGTAACCATAAATTCCAGTACTTAAGTGTTTTTAAATAAGAATAATCTACCAATTTGTTAACATTTTATGAAAAAATATGCACTAACACCCAAGAGGCTGCTGATTCTTTGGAATTTATCTTTTCATAAGTAACACTGAAAAATTAAATTTATATGACATGTATTAAATATTTTTAGAAAATATTTTCCAGTTAGTTATTTTTGATTCTCTACCCTGAAAAACAAAACAGGCAGTTTTTGCTTACTTTCTTTCTGCAGTTAAGGAGCATACTCAAGTGGACACACCAGAGAGTTTCAAATCTGTTCTACTTAGCGACTTGACTATTGGAAGTAAAATAGATGCTCAGTAAATGCTGATAGCTTGCCTGAATATAGATGCTAGAAATAAGTTCAGTATTTATTAGACATCTCTTTACAGATTTACCCAAGATAGAGATTATAATATTTTGATAAATGCTCAAAAATCCCTTAAGTGCTAAGAGGGATGTTTGCTCTATATTGTTAAAAATCAACAAGTTTGATGTCAGTCACTAAAGTATATATTAAAAAGTGCTTTGCTGTTCCACATTTGTTCCTAAGGTGAGAAAGGCTTTATTTAATACACATGGATCAGCAATTACGATCAATGTAGGTTTCTGAGCACAGCTTGTGCAAGCTGCTAGTGCTGGCAGTGTGCCTTGTATGCATTGATGCACATGCGCCCAATGTCATGTGTATTAGCCGGAGACATCAGAGGGATTGGACATCGGCTGAACAAGGCATACTGAAAAGTGAACAGAAACTCGGCATATTAATTCAAGATGAAAAATCAGTACGAAAAGTGAAATGAATGAAAGTTTAAAAGGTTGGGTGAAATAAAGTTTGCATGAATTTAAATCTAAATTTAAATTTCAGAAATTAAAATCATTACTGCTTTATTATGTGTTTTCCTTCAATTTTTGTTCTTGCTTTGTGTAAATTGAACAGTATTTTTGCAATAGTAATTTCTGGAGTAATACAAGTTAGGATTCCTGTGGAATTACTAAAACAATTAGTATAAAATATTTGATACATTGAAATATGAAAATGTGGGTAATACTAGCTAGAAGATACATAAATGTTACAATAGAAAGCTCAGTAATGAAATGAGAGGTTGTGAACCTACTCACCAACATACAAGCTCCAATATTATTAATGCCATCCCAGCTGCCTTCGTGTTTCTCACCCTCCCATATATAATCTGGTTGCAAATTCTTCAGTTATACCAGCTGGAAAGCATCTTCCAAAAATCCATGGCTTAACTTTTAACTTTCTTTATGATATCTATTGGTAAATAGAAATCTTAAATTTAGCTAATAATTGTTTATAGTTTGCATTTACATTTAGTCCATATTAAATTAATTTTTTGTAGATGGTTTGTGTATGGATCACATTTCAATTTTTTGTTCCACTTGGATATCCAATTGTCTCAGGATCATTATTGTTAATTTCTTTTTAAAAAACCTATTTGTGGGGGATGGGTTGTGGGGAAAGGCAGAAAACTGTACTTGAACAACAATAAAAATTAAAAAAAACTATTTGGTTTAACTCTAAATGTATTGATCCAGTAAATCAATTTTTATGGTATTAAGTATATGGCTTCATTACTGATAAATGTTAACATACTGGAGTATGTTTTGTATTTTATCTTTAAAGTTCTTATATATCTATAATTACTATATCCCTTGATACTTACAGTTTTCCTATTATTCTCATTAAATATCATTTTATAATGTTTTATAGCTATTTGTATTGATAAATAAAAGTGCAATTCATTACTTATGCCAAATACTTGCTACCCTAAAAAATTCTTAACTCTAATAAAAACACATTTTTTTAAAGATAGCCTTTGGGATCTTTATATAAATGTTCATAAAATTCATTAGTAATAAGTTTGTTTTTTTACTCTTAAAGTTCTTTTTCTCTCACTAGTTAAGACTTTTAATGACTTTTATCTTTTTTTGTCTTACTGATAATCTAAAAGAAATATTTGTAGTGTTTGCCAGATGTAGTTTCAGGGTGTTTTGACAGATTGTAGGAAGTTAAGAAAGTTTCCTTCTATTCCCAGTTTACTAGGGAGTTATATGATAAATAGGTCACACATTTTGTCCTGTGCCTTTTTCTGCATCAATTAAAATAATAACATAGATTTTTTTTCCCTGTAACCTGTTAATGACACAAATTACACTTATGGACTTTATAATTAAACTTCACTCTTGCATTCCTAGGATATATTATTGTTATTATAAGTTGATGCTAATATTTTATTTTAAATTTTTGCATTTCTTTAAGCTCCTTGTTTATTTTGGCATCAAGCAACACAACATCAGAAATAAGATGGAAATTTCCCCCTCTTTATTCTATATTATTTAAGAACTTGATTATGGTTGTAATTATAAATTACTTAAACATTTGCTTGAACTCACCTGTAAAACCATCTGGGCCGCATGTCTTCTGTATAAGAAAATTTTAATCACATATTCAATTTATGTAGTGATTATACAAAAATTAAATTTCCCTTTATTCTTGAATTAGGTTGACTAACCTATCTGTTTCAGGGTATTAGTCTATTGGATTCTAACGTTTTAATCTTTATTTGCAGTGAATTTCCATAATACTCTCCTATTAACTTTTTAATCCATGTATGCTATTTTTAGTATGCCTTCTTCTCAATTCTTAATATCATTTGTTTGTAAGCTGTTCCTCTTTGTGTTAGTCTTGCCAGAAGTTTTTCTCTCTTAGTATTCTTTTCACTAGAGACAATTTTAGGTCTTTGTTGAATCACCCTTATGAATATTTAAGAAACCAAATTGTCGTCACTTTCCTGAAAAAGGACTTGGAGTTTCTCTTTCAGAATCCAGTGGAAGCTACCGACTTGATTCCACTTTAACTTTCCTTAGTGTTTATAGATCCCTGGGTCAATTTCCAGGTTATTCTTCTGTTTATCTTGTGAAAAATAACATGCTTAGTTTCTCCATTTCCAATTTGACCTTGCTATTTTTCCTGAATACCAGCTGGTTTCTGCATATACTTCTTTCCAAGTGTCAGTTTTACCTCACTGGTTTATTTTTGTTTGTCCTTGGACATTTCCTTTGCTTACAACAATGCTTTAAAAGTGTATTTGTTGTAAATTATCTAGGATCAAGTTGTATTCTTGTAAGAATTCCCTTCAGGGTATCTTTCTGTCATGCTGCTGGAAATGGAATTCCCCTCTGAGATATTTTCAAAGATTTAGGTATTTCAGATAACCTTTACTTAAATATTTGATCTTAGGGAATGTTTGTCCTTTGAAGTCTACTCTTCAAATCTTTAAGTAAATTAGGAAAGTAATTTAAGATTCAACAATTGAAGCCTTAGCTGCTATTCTTTGAAAATATAAAAATACATTTCTCTATTCTGAGAAATCTTTCTGATGTTAACATCTTGCCAAATGTTCCCTATCATATTTTAGCTCTCTTGATATTACCAAAAATGGAAGAGGAAAACTGACATTGACTGAGCTCCTGCAATGTGACAGATATTTTATAACTTGTTTTTCATTTGCCAATTCAATAAATCTTCAGACCAATTTTATAATTGAGTGTTATGGTCATTATTAATTTTAAGAAAGAGAGAGATGAAGAAATTTTCAGAGTAATAACAGTTTGAGGATTCAACAGAGATCTCCTTTTTCTAAACTCATTCTACAATGTAGTACTGCTGCTACCTTTATTTTTCAAGTGTGATAATTGAGGGTTAAAAATTCTAAAAGATAACTCATTCAAATGAAACTATAACATGGGTCTCTTTGATTTCAACGTTCATGTACTTTCCAATGTGTTTTGTTCTGTAAGTGTACCATACCATAAAACATAGAATGAGCTTTCATGTGTTACCTATTCTTAAACCATCAAACCTTTAAGAACATTATGTTTTTGACTTAGAACAAGGACTTCCAGTCCAGATGTCAGAGTAGGTCAACTCTGTGCTCACCTCCTTCCAGGATCATAGCAAAATTACACCTAGGTTATAGAACAACCATCATTGAGAAAAACACCTGAACACTAGCTGAACAGAAGGTTATATCCTACAACTAGGAATGTAAAGAAGAAGCTGTGAGATTGGAGTCACTGTGGAACCATGAGAAGACAGTGAGCTAATAGCAAAGCAAGTAGTTCATTGAAAGCAGGGTTCCCTGGGGGTCAGGGAGGGGAAGCAACCAAGCTGAGTTCAGTTGTCAGCTCAGACCAGTTTTCAAAGAACAAAAATGCATTATGGGGAAGTATAGTTTTATCTATCCCGGTTTGGGTGTCTCCAAAATGCACCATCCAGCCCCTGGAACTTGCCTCCCAACCGTCCACATGGATATTGCCCCACCCTGGTATGCCTGCTCCAGCATCCTGCCTTGCTGGCCTGCATGCTTCCATACAAGATCAGACCAGTCTGTCAGAAGCCACATCACAAGTGGTAAGAGCAGCAGAGATATTGCAGTGGTGTGCAGAGTGTAACCTCCACAATCTTTGATTGGGGGAAGGGAAGAGTGGATGGTATGGAGTTTAAGATACATTAGATAACAATGACAAGTTAATAGCCATGCCTTCCTGAAAGAAAGAGGGCTACTTCCCAGGAGGAATGGTGTACATGACTGTGAACATGTCCAGAATGTTCAGTGGCTCCTCACATAGCTAGGGGTGGGGAGGAGCTCATATAGCAGGTGCAAGAGAGGCAGGGAGCAGATGCCCACCCCGGTTGTTCTTGCATGGCTGGGAACTTTTGCCCTGATTAAGGATGACAGCTAAAAAAGGTAAATGACACTGGGGAGCTGACAAAAATGGTGGACATTAATACACCATAAGAAGGGCCAGATACAAGGTCGCATAGGAAGTTCCAAGCTGAGCATTTATATTTGCGTGAGCTAAGAGAGAAGAGAGGGCCAGGAGGTCTGGAGGGAGAGAGGAGGCTCACTGGGAGGTCTGACTGGAGAAGACAGCAGAAGAACTGATGGAGCTGTAGGGACCTACTTGGCCACCCAGACTCGTGAGAGATGCTTGGAGCTGAACTGTGACCAGGAATGCTAAGTCTCAGACTTCTGCTTTTCTGACAGACCATGCCTCTGGGTGGCTATTCTAAAACTGGCCTGGTTTAGCAAAGAAAGGAAGAACTATGTATTTTTGGATGGTTTTAAAAGGAGAAAGACTTAATGGCAGAAATCTGCCATTATTCTATATCTCTAAAACCTTTAAATAAATAATCTCTTTCCTTTTTCACCAAACTCTTCCACTGGGAGTCACACATATTGGAGGTAGGAAATTGAACCTCACAGCTGTTCCAGAACAGCATTGGCAAGGTTCTGCAACAATGTTTAAGAAGCAGATTCCACACCCTTGCTGTGGCTGTTAAGAAACAGGAGGGATATCTCAGGTGCAGAGGTCAACCTGAGGGTCAAGGGGTCCCAGCCCCACACCAGGGTCCCCAGCCCAGAACACCAGTATGAAGAACAGGAGTCCCTGCAACATTTGAATGTGAAAACGAGTGGAAACTGTCTGAAAAAGACAGAGCGCTGCTGGAAACAGAGACACTGCTCCTAAAGAGCTTTTCCACAGACTCACTAGCTCACAAACTCAGTTTCTCTAAACTCCAGAGTAGAGGCAGTAGATCAAATTTTGCCAGGCACATACAGAGAGGAACTAACTGAGTAGCTTCAGGGGAAAGGCTGAAGCAGGGTTCAGGGCCACTCTGGGGACGGAAGCCAGAACAAGCACGATTGTTCTGTTGTGGAGCGTCCCTATACCCAATCAGCCCTGAACAGGCAGGGTCCAAATCTCTGTTCTCCAGTAATCTGGCTAACACCATTTACCCTGCCCTGGTGATCCCCTAAAACCTCACCCCATCGGACTCAGCAGCCTAGCCTGAGCTTCTTTAAGTGGTACCTCAACAGATACAGCTTGCCTTGGCTGAAACTGCAGAATTTTCCAAAATCTCTCAAACATGCACAAACTCCAAACAAGTAGCAGCTGCCTTCAGTGTATCTTTGGCACTTGCCAAGTGGCTCCAAACCCCTCAAAGGTGGCAACCTGTCTCATATAGTATCGTAAGTCCTATCAAGTGGCCAAAGTATGGCATAAGTGGTAGAAAGTCTTGGCCCTGAACATACGTTCAACCTGTCAGCCCATGTTCAATACCAGTGGCAGCTGACCTCAGCTCGCATTGTAGTGCCCATCAAAGAGTATCAAGCTGAGTAGAAGCAGTAGCTGGTTATGGTATACAGCAATGCTTCTTTCAAGTGGCCCTGAGCCTGACACAAGCAGCAGCTGATCATTACATACACTGGAACTTCTCCCAAGAGGCTTTAGCCACCTGGGATGATGACACCTAGTGGCTAGTTTCAAATTGCACCAGAGCACATGCAACCAGTTCCACAAAAGACACAACTAAAGGATAGATTTGGCTCACTAATATGGTCATAGCCAACTCTCAGACAGTTAGTCTGAGGGTCAATCCAACCCACTGACATGCCAGCAGCAACTGAGGTCCAACTACAGCAGAAGAGGACACACAGCCTATACAAGGGACATTCCTGGAGCACCTAGCACAGGTGATCAAGAGTAATACAGTACCAGTAAAGGAATATAACATGCCTCTGACATTAATGAATAGATCACCCAGACAGAAAATCAAGAAAACAGTGCCCTTAAATGATTCATCAGGCTTGTTATTTTTAGGACATTTCTCCTAAAATAGCAAAATATACATTTCTTTCAAGTGCATATGGAATAATTTCCAGAATATACCACATGTTAAGCCACAACACAAGTCTCAATATATTTAAGATCATATCAAACATCTTCTCATATCATATGGTATTACAAAAGCACAAGAAAAATCTCAAATAAACAATCTGAACTTATATGTACAGAAACTGAAAAAGAGAACAACAAAAACAAAGTGAGTAGAAAGAAGGAAACAATAAAGATCACACTGGGGAAAAAATGAAATACAGTATTAAAAATACAAAAGATTGATAACACCAAGGGTTGGTTCTTTGAAAGACAAAGCTAATAAAACTTTAGCCAGACTCACGAAGAAAAAGAAAAGAAAAAATCAGAGAGGGCCTAAATAAATAAAATCAGAAATGAGAGAGAAAAGTGACAACTGAACCGACAGAAATACAAAGGATTATAAGAAAATCCTACAAACTAATATACATCAACACACTGCACAACCTGGAAGAAATGGATAAATTCCTAGAAACATAATCTTTCAAAATCGCATAAGGAAGAAAGAGAAAATTTGAACAGGCTGATAAGTGCTAACAAAATTGAATCTGTAATCAAAATAAATGCCCAACAAACAAAACTCCTGGGCCACAAGAAAAAGTAACTATCCTTTCCAAAATATTCCAAAAAATTGAAAGGAAACAGGGCTTCCAAACTCATTTTATGAAGCCAGAAATACAATACCAAAACAGACAAAAAATATATAGACAACACATTAGAAAGATCACACACTACGATCAAGTAGGATTTATCCCTGAAATATAAGTTAATTTCAGTACCTGAACATCAATTAATGTGACATACCACATAAACAAAATGTAGGATAACAATCGGATGCCGAATAATCATTAGGTAAAATCCAACATCCCTTTATGATAAAAGAAAAACTTTCAGCAAAGTGGAGCTAGAGAGAAAATACTTTAACATATTAATGTCTTGTGTGATAAAACCACAGCTAACATCATACTCAATAGTGAAAAGAGGAAACATTTATTTAAGAAACAAGGAAAGGATGTCCACTTTCACCACTGTCATTCAATGTAGTGTTTGAAATTCAAGCCACCGAGATGAAATAAGAAGAAGAAATAAAAGGCATCCGAATTGGAAAAGAGGAAGTTAAACTATCATTTTTTGTGTGGGTAACATGATATTATATAGAAAGAATTCTAAATATCCCACCAAAAATCTATTAGAACTAAAGGATGAATTCAAGAGTGCAGCAGGATACAAAATAAATATTCACTAGATGGCAATTAGTGAAGTTGAGGTGGTAATCAAAAAATCCCAACAGACAAATGTCCTGGATCAGATGGTTTTACAGGTAAATTTTACTAAACATTCACATAATTAGCCCCTATCCTTCTCAAACTATTCCAAAGTATTCAAGAAGAGGGAAGAGTTCCAAGTTCATTTTACGAGTCCAGTACTAACCTAATTCCAACCCCAGGTAAAGACACTGCAAAGAAAGAAAATTCAGGGACATTCTACTGTCCATTATGAACATAGATGCTAAAAGCCTCAACAAAATATTAGCAAAGCAGACTCAGCAATACACTAAAAAGAGCATGCACCATGATCAAGTGGGATTTATTTTGGAAATGTGAGGTTGCTACGATATCTTCAAATCGATAAATGTGATTCACCACATAAATAAAATGAAAGAAAAAACCACATGATCATATCAATAGATGCAGAAAAAGTTTTTGATAAAATCAGCAACCATTTATGATAAAAGTAGTTCTCAGTAAAATAAGAATATAGGGAACAAACTTCAACATAAAATAAAGAAGCAAAATAGAAACATACTCATAGATACAGAGAACAAATTGATGATTGCCAGATGAGAGGAATTGTGGGAAGATGGGCAAAAAAATGAAGGACATTCAGAGGTATAAATTGCTGATCATAAAATAATAAAGACAATGTAAATTATAGCATAGGGTATATAGTCAACACTAGTATAATAACTGTATATTATATTAGATGGTTAGTAAAGAGATTAAGACAATCACTTTGTGATTTAGGATAAGTGTCTAGCCACTATGTGCTATTTCTGAATCTAAAATAATATTGGATGTCAACAGTTATTTAAAAATAAAATTTAAAAAACAGCATGTTTTTATCATCACTACTTTAAGTAATGTATTAATTCAAATATTAACTATCAAATGTTATAATTAACATACATTCAAACATATCTATTTAAGTTTTTTAAATTTATTAGTCTTGACAAAGTAGACATCCAGAAACTCATAGTCACAATTGCAGCACTAAATATTTCCATCCCTCCCCAAATGGTCCTGTGGCCCAACTGCAGCGCACCTTTCCATTCCCCCGGGGCTGAGTAATAACTGATATGCTTATTTTTTTTACTGTAAAATAGTTTAGATTTTCCAGAATTTTGTCTAAATAAAATAATACAGTATGAGCTCATTGTATCCAACTTTTCATATATCACAGTGATGTTGAGGTTTATCCACACTGTATCTATCAGTCTTTCATTTTTTTAGATGACTACTATTCTATTATAGTATAGTTTGTTTTTTGTATGTCCCTGTTAATGGTCATTTGGCTTGTGTGGAACTCTTGACTATTGAAAATAAAATTGTTATGACTATTGAAGTACAAGTCCTTGGGTTCATGTCAACACACATTATTCTTGGGAAGTACTTAAAGTGGATACTCAACTATGTGTAAAGTGTATACATAACTTTTAAGAAATTGCCAGTTTTCCAAAGGGGTAATTGCATTTTATAATTTTAAGCAGCAATTTTAAAGTTTTATTTATTCCAAGAACTCTGGAATAGATACTTAGTATATTCATCATTTTTAAAAGAGTAGCAATTCCACTTTGTGTGCATGTGTGTACATATGCATGTGCACTTGTGTGCATGCATGCATGCTCATGTAAATTATCTCATGTAGCTCTAATTTGCAGTAAATAATGATGTGGAGAGAATATTTATGTGGCCATTGGTCATTTGTACATCTTCTTTTGGTAGATGTCATTCAAGAATTTTGTCTGCTTTTCAAAATTGGCTCACTAGTCTTCCTATTATGTTTTTAAGAACAAATTGTACATTCAAGCTACAAATCCTCTGCTTAATACATGCATAATGAATATTTTCTCTCCCCATGGCTTGCCTTTTTATTTTCTTAACTGTATCTGTTGAGCAAAAGTTTTTTATTATATTGATAAAGTATAAATTATTAACTTTTCTTCTTTAATGGTGTGCATGTATTGTGTAATATCTAAAAGTATTTTCTAATTCAAAGGTTTTATGGATTTTGTATGTTTTTTTGCAAATTTAATAATTTTAATTTTATATTTGTCTATGATCCTTTCTCTTTCCAGGTAAGAGTAGATGTTAAAATTTTCTTATATAGATATTGAGCTGTCCTAAAAATGTTTTATGTAAAGACATCCCTTTCACCAATAAATTATCTTGGCAACTTTAAAAATCAATTATATATATTAATAATCAATATATTAATATAATTATCAAAATCATGTATATATTTTGAAACTAGTGGATCATCTAAAATACACTTATATATAGATACAGCTATAGATATAGATTTATATACTTAACCTTCCACCAATCATACTGTCTTGATTATTGTCTCTTAATAGAAGCTCATAAAATTAGGTATTCTTAGTTCCCAGATTTGTTCTTTGTAAAAATTGCTTAAGCTATTATTTGTGACTTTCTATATAAATTTTAGAATAGATCGTTACTTTATGCTTAAAAAATTTCTGGTGTTACTTTGAAAGGTGCTATACTCAAATCTACAGGTTAATTCAGGGAGACTTGAGGTCTAAAGATATTCAATATTTATGTTTTTCATACAATACCATGCTTGTATTTAAAAATTATTTATAAGTATATATTTGACACTATTGTAAATAGAAATTTTAGAAATTTCATTTTCAATATTTTGTTGCTCTGGCTTTCTTATATTACTGGATATTCCACAGCCTTCTGAATTCACTTATTCATGTAGTTATTCTGTAGATTTCTTTGAATTTTCTACTTCGACTGTTATGAATGTGAACATAATGTGTTGATTTTCTTTGGCTTTGATCCACATTGATTTTTCTCTTTTTCTCTTCTTTTTTATTTAGTAATTTAATTAGTAAATCAGTCTATCTACTGAAGTGTGAATTTCCTTGTTTTATCCTGTTTGGTATTGAAAAGTTTCTTGAATGTATAAAAATACAACTTTCTTCTAATTTTATTAATATATGGCCTTCCTTATGTCAAATACTTTTCTGCCTCAATATTGCTATCCCATGTTAACATATTGTAGACTTTTTGTTATAGTCCTACAAATCTTTGAAACTGCTTATATTTTCTAAGCCTTCTTTTCTGTGTCCTTCTGAATGATTTCTATCAATGTATATTCAAATTTATGACTTTTCATTACCTTCATTATGCTATTAAGTTTTCCAGACAATTTTTATGTTGGATTTTTTGTTTCTCATTTTTTACTTATGTATATTTTTATATAATCATTATTCTATTTTTCCTGTTGTCACTTAGCCCCCTTATTCCTCTACCCACTCAGCAATCACCACACTGTTTCTCGTGTCTGTGAGTCTGTTTTCATTTTCGCTCAATCCCACTTGCCCCCACTCGCCATCATCTGTTCTCATTTCTAAGAAATATATTTTACATCTTTGTCTTTTCATCTATCATGAGTATATCTACATGATCCATATATATATATATATATATATATAATTACCTTATTCAGTATATGCATAATAGCTATTCTAAAGTCATTTTCTTATAACTGCAGAATCTGACTATTTAAATTTTGTCTCTGTTAAATGCATTTTAGCAAGCAACCAATTTAGTTAGACAGAAAGTAGCAACTTCATCACAACTATAGTGGCAATCTCCTTAGATCTCTGTTCAGTTCTTCCACTTACCAGCAGTCTGTTCCAGTGCAGCCCATGCACGCATCATTCAGGGGTCTGCAGAATAGGGGTAAAGTGTATATAGAGAACTTGAGATTTCCATTATTTATCTCTCTCTTTTCAACGCTGTCCCATCACTTTCTAACAGCTGAGATTTGACTTAATTCCTTTTATGTCTTCAGGCCAGAATGATGGTACATTTCTACTGGAATTTCAAACACCATGCCCTATGCTGCAAATCCCTCAGACTAAACCAACTCAAATCTTACCCCATGGTATCCTCTTTAAAGTTTTAACTCTTCCCCAAAATATGTCTGTTTTTTTTTTTTTTTTTTTGTTCATTCTCTAAAGCTTTTTGAGTGTTGGGGGGCAGTTTGTTGTTTATTAGTTTGTCTAGTAATTGATACAGTGTTTATAGTATAGTGTTTATAGTGTTATATGTAGGATGGTAAGTTACTTGTTCACTCCACCATCTCTAATGTAGAATACCTCTCCTACACTTTTGTTTCTTGTA
Organism: Carollia perspicillata; assembly: GCA_004027735.1. Lineage (NCBI taxonomy): Eukaryota > Metazoa > Chordata > Mammalia > Chiroptera > Phyllostomidae > Carollia > Carollia perspicillata. Next base: position 43,199 of record PVKM010002578.1, on the reverse strand, counting down.
CTTAAAGCAGGATATATCTCACAATTTTTATTTTCTTTTCCATCTTTCATTACAAAAGTACCAGTATTTTAATTTCTCTGTTCTACATAGACCTTTGGAGAGATAATATAGACATAAAAATTAGTATTCTTTCCAGTATAAAAGGGTTGCTATAATATTAATCAGGTAATAATGGCTCCTGTCTAAGCATATTGAAATGATTTGAAATCATGTATTATTAAGGATTAAGTAAATTAGCTCAAGCTTCCCAAATTTTACTCCATTTAATATACACACATATATATGTATTACCATATGTATTACACTTGCTACAATATGTATATACATATATACACATATATGTATATATATGTGTGTATTAAGGTTATTAAATAAAACTTTTCTAATTATATAAAAATTTGGATTAAAGCTTAAAGAAACTTAAACGTAAAAAAATACCAACTTGCAAAGAGAGTTATCAATGTGATGACTGCTGGTTTGAAAAAGTAGCATATAAAATTAGAATTGTGAACCTTAGCCTAGCAGCTGATTGCAACTTTCATTGGAGAAAGAGCTAAAGTCTGATAAAGTAGTGATTTTTTTAAAAATTAACAACAGTGGATATACTATTCTGAGTTCTTTCTCACTTACTTGAAGGGGAGCAAAGGAGTAGGGGTACTTTTTTTGTCATCCAAAGGCACCTAAAGAAATTATTGAGAAAACTGCTTTTAGGGAATGAATGTACTTTCAGGGAGAGAAAGTTATAACTGGAAGCTTGCTGATGGCAAAATATCATGAGTTTTCCCTATCCTACTTCAAGTCAAAGCATGAAGAAAGAGCCTGTCAAAGAACCTGTGTTATTCCACATGGTTAGGAGGCCCAAACCAATTTCTGACTCTGCAACCCTCATGTCCAAGAACTGCCAAGAGTTCAAGAATACTATAAATATTTTTTCTGAATAAAATTCCTTTCCAGCTTCTTGTTCTTCTTCGAAAGGATCTATTTTTCTATATGTCCTTTGTTAATCATGTTAGGTATTAACAACCTGCGCTTCAATCTTTGCAAAGTTATCTAATTCAATTTCTTCCTTACTCAGACAGTATAGTACTTCATGGATTACATGTGAAATCCTGGTCTGCTTGCCAATGTTCCTCCTTCATGCAGGGCAAAAATATGGAAGTTTATATGGTAGTCTGTTAAGAATGTGAGAAAGTCTGAGCTACATAAAGCCCTTTAGCAGCCACTTTTGTCTTGGCTTTTAAGCCTTCCTACTGCTCCTTTGGACTCAGTGAATGTGAAGAAATATGGCTCAAAATCTTAGGTCACCTCTTTTTCTTCTCTCTTATATATTGGATCCTCAAGTTCACACTGTGTTTTACCTCCTTTACTTTTTATGTTTAATATTTATTTATTTATTCAAATATAACTTCACTTGTTGATGGATAATATTGGTTTAGAAATAGCTACTCATTCTTTGCTAGAAGTGAATTACTGTTTTTCCTTTTATGATATTCAATTCCTATTAAACTGTTTAAATATATACAAATACATATTAAGCTATTTAGTTATGTGTGTCTAAATTGTTTTTATTAGCTAACCAATGTCATCTTGTGAATATATATTGAATTACTATTGACTCTTTGGTTAATGACTTCTGGGATTAGAAAAATCAATGCTAGTTTAAATAATATGAGAATTAAAAATGGAATATTTTCTATTTGACTCATTTAATAGATGTGATTTTAGAATATGCTATTCTAAATATGTCATTCAATGTGTAGCAGTTTTTCAAATTACCTCTCCAGTTCTCAGTCTCTTCCGAGTGAAGAAGAAGAAGAATTCAACTAGATGATCTTTAAAAGTCCTTCCATATCCAAAATTCTTTGATTTAATAAGAATAAATTATACTTAAGATTTTGATCATTAAAGTTGAATTTGAATCTTGAAATCCATGAGATTTTTATAGATTCTAAGTTTAGAATAATAATACTCTTCCCCATCTCTAGTGCTAGAAAATGTCCCACATGACCTGGACAACTTTCAATGTGATAATTACTTTTTGAGTAATTAATTGCCAAGAAATGTTGCAGAGGTCTAGTAATATCAGGGAACACATCTTACCAAATATAAATATGATAAAGCCTAATAATTGTTATGGCAGAGTGTTAATATAAGAATATAGAAATTAATTAATTAAACAAAATGGAGAATTTACAGATTCATGAAAGATTTAATTAATACAATAAAACTTAGCATTGTATATTAATGGAGCAATGTGGGATACTCCAAAAATGGTGCTGAGAGAGTAAATTACCTATAAAGGCAAAGAAAGAAATCTTCACTGTACATTGTAAACATAAAGATTGACTAAGAATCCACATGTAAATATCAAATTTTAATTAGTGATTGTGAATCTGATATAAACCTGAAATGAATCTTTTGAGCCATAGAAATAATTTTTAAGAAAGGGTGCAGGATGTGAAGAAATGTTAACAATTAATATTTAGAATTCTGTTATCAGACTCATGTGTGCTGTCAGACCCATGTAATCGTGACAGTTCTACATGTGTAAACCAGGAGTGATTACTTAAAAGTTTAGTTATCACCCTTCTAAAGTTGGGCCTAAATAAGAAACATGTTATGAGAAATGCTGTGAGAATAAAATAGGATACTATTAAAATACTTAGGTATTGATTTATAAAGGTAGTACCTGATTATTATTAGGTATTATAATTTAAAATCTTTTTTTTTCTCTCCGGAGATTGACAGTACTTGAATAAGATCTGAAGACTTGCAGGGGTGCCAAACTCATTTTCACTGGGGGCTGCATCAGCCTTGTGGTTTCCTTCAAAGGCCTGAATGCAATTTTGGGACTGTGTAAATGTAATTACTCCCTAACTAGGGGCGAGGAGCTGGTGCTGCTGCTGGGTAGAAGTAAGGTGCTGGGCTGTATCAAACAAGGTGGAGGGCAAGATTCGGCCCGTGGGCCTTGTGTTTGCCACCCGTGATAGAGAGAGATGTATTTGGGTAGCACAGAAAAGCATTCTTATATACTGAAGATACAAAAGAGACAAGGAATGGTAATCATCCATCACTTACCCTAGTTTAGTAACTTTTTCAAGAGTGAGAGAGAAGTGGCCAGCAGCTATTAAAGGAGGTTGACAAGAGTAGGCTGGAACACTCACTCTGGTAAGGTTGGAAATTATGAAATATAATGGCAGTGATCTACATGTTGGTTGATTTTATTAATCATAGCCTACAATCCCAAACATAAGAGCAGAATAAGTGAAGTTATTACTGTTCTAAAATTAAAGATCTATGGAATTGAGGTAGCAAAAATATCACTTTTTTATGGTTTCTTTAAGTTAGCTAAGAGATTATGATGTAAAAGACCTGTAGAAAGAGAACTAAAGGCATTCAGAGATAACATAATAAGTGAAGGAAGGATTAGAAGAACTAAATATTCAATGATTTCTAATAACCTAATTGCAATAAGAGAGTAAAAGAGTGAAGAGAATATGAAACTGAGGTACAGCATTATATACTAGGGTGTAAGTTTGAAAACTTAAGATATTTCCATGAATAAGCAAATCTAAGAATTAACCCTTGGGAAGGATTTAATGAGGTAGAGTGGACATGACCATCCAAACTGCAGTTTCTAAAAATCTCTGATGCCTAGCAGCAAAAGTACATTTGATAAACATGAGCATATGGGAATTGCTGAAAATGACTTAAATTTAGTGTCCCATATATGGGAGTACTTGGCATATATTTCAGATTTTAATGTTATTGCATATGTCCACATGAACTGTCCTGTATGCCCCAGCTTGCTGATGTTAAAGGGATTCAGAAACTGTGAGGATAATGACACAGCTAAATCCAGAGAAACAGAAAACCCCTGTGAACCACACTGAGCAAGTCATCATGGGAAAGTTTTCATTTCCAAACTAAAGATGTCACCTAGAATTCAACTACTTTCATTCCAACTCATACTGAGAAGTCACATTTTTTAAATAAAAGTTGAAAAAGTCAACTGATGACAGTTTCTGTAGCAAAAAAAAAAAAAGTAAAGTATAAGTGACTAAAACATTTATTAATCATGAAAAGTGCTTTAACTTTAGTAATTTTCTTTAAAGATGGAGCCTTGTTTTTTTGCCCTAAGTAGGCAAAAATGTGAATATATATTTATTTCAATCACTTTTCAGTTAAAATTAAAATATGAAAAAGATCATTTCCTTTTGAACTTGGTCTTTGAAATTAAGACTGTTTTGCATGAAAGTTATTTTTGTTTTTTTTCCTTTCTTTTTTTTCAGTCTCTTAAAGATGATTCCTAATGAATTGTCAAAATAGATTTGAGACTAAAATTTATAGACCAGTTACTCACTCAAGTTAAATGTCATCTGCAAGAACAGCAATAAATCAAAGTCAATTTGTAATTGAAACCTACTATTACTAAAAGAAATGTAACTTTAAAGAAACCTGACAAGTTCAACAGAAGAATTATTTGGTACAGCTTTGTTATTAAAAATTATTTTTAATCATTTAATAGAAGAGAAGGCTAAACTTACGAAAGCCAGACTCGAGTGAAGTACGCCATGTTCTTCAGTGTTCTTGAGATTTTCATGTTTTTGAGTTATAAAACTCAGAGGATAAGACACCTTTTGAAGATAAATTAAAATGAAGTTTAGGTACTCATCTCAGGGGTAGGTGAAATTTTAAGGAAAATACTATATTGCAAATGGTAATATAATGTAATGCAAAACTTCATAAATAATTTCTTTAAAGTGTAATGGTCGCCATTACATTTTTATTTACTCTCTAAATCACCTAATAAACTTTATTTTCTGTAATTTATACAATGGTTTTATAATATAGATAAATATGAAAGTGAGTAAATTAAACCAAAAATTTTGCTAGTAACCGTGTTTTACAAATATACAATCCCAGTCATAACTTAATGCATACCCATTGGTATGCAAGAGCTGCATTTGATTTTGTTTAATTTAAGCTTATAGTCAAGGAAAACCTTTCTCTATTAATGTTAGTCTAGTCAAGAGGTTATTTATTTTTTGAAAATGTAAAATACATAGTGGCCTAGATTAATGTCTTTAAAGTCAAGGTTTAATAAATTAGAACTAAGGAATTCTCTTGACTTGTCTTATTTATTCATTTATATGGAACTTGAGTACAACCCGTTTCTCCCTCTAGGGAGATAGGAGTCTCATTTAGTAACCTCTTTAACCCTCCATTGCTTTTCTTGAATTGACACTCTGGTCTACTTGTCCAGTAGTAAAAGGAAACAGTAGTGGCAATTGAAATAAAAATCTGGTTAATAGTTGCATACATCAGAGATATTTACAAGTAAAAATCAGTGGATAGAAGAAAATATTACCTGTTATCGATAATTCTGATCATTTTTAATCAAGCTATATATGTGTTTAGTAGGTTCTGAGCAATTTTTGCAATACAAATGCATATATAACATATGTGAAAATGTTTCTATGTTTTTACAACTAACCATTAAGTTAGGGAATTACAAAAAAGTGAAGTTTTTAAAAATTTTATTGAAAGCATTGTTGCAGCTTTTATCTTCAAGTCCCCAGATAGCTTAAAGGCAACAATTTTAATAGTAATTTTATGAAATGGAAACAGAAAAGAATTGAGAACTACAATGATGACAGGTTTAAAACAGTGACTGGCAAATTGGATGGTTAATTAAAAGCATCCATGTTTACAGGCAATAGAGGGCATGTCAAATTGAATATTAGCATTATAAATTAACAATCTAAATACCCATCATTGTAAACTGAAATTATAGTGAAGATAAACATGAAAAAACATTGCAAAACAAAAAGGAAGAATATACCACATCATATCTCTAAGTATCAGATTTAATACATAATGTACCTCAGTAGACAAAATTCCAAATGCTGGTATCTGGTCCAAATCATGTTGGTAGAATACTCAGCCAAATTGATAGAAGGAAGAAGATATAGAAGCTCTATTTTTTTTAATTACATAGTGGACAGGTTCTCAGTCTTTGGTATATGTATATTTCATTGCCCAAGTAGTTTTAAAATACCTGATATCCATGTCATATACCATTTCATTGAAACTGTATGGTTTTAAGGTGGGAACTAAGCAAAGGGAATTTCCTAATAATGTTTAGAAAGTGCCATGTGTTCATAGGCATGTATAGGTCTGATTTGTTCATTAAATAGTTAGTAGTAATTTTCATTTATATATATTTTTGCACATGGAAAAGGAAACACTTAAAAATTTCATCTGGTTATTTTTAAATTTTTGAAAAAATATATGTTTCAACCTTGTGAAGTACAACAATATTATGATTGGTTTAATTTCTTTTATAACAAAATTGCATTCAGATTTTTTATTCTAGAAAAATCTCAAAATTAGAATTAATTAATAATATACCATATATTTGAGGAAAATTGAACATAAAATCTTTTTGAAGACATTTACCTTGAATGTCTATTTACTTTGTTTATTTTGAAAGTAAAATTAATTTCCTTGACAAATGACTGATGTTTTTATTATATGATATTTGCTACCAAAACTGTGTAAGAATTAGTGTTACAATGAAAAAGTAAGTTTTATTCTTATAGTATACCTTTATTATAATAAAAGAGGTGACTATTTGCTTGGATGTGAAGTCTCTTAGTGTACTTTGAGAGTATGTTTCAAATCTAATTAAAATAAATGGTCTATGAATGGTAAATTATGATTTTATAAGTTTTGTAAAAGATTTCTCAGGGAAAAATATTTGGCAAGCACTTCATTTTTTCTTGCTTTGATAACAATAGGATTAAGCTCATTTTTAAATACCTCTTTTGCCATCTTAAATTGACATTTAATGAATGTTTCATGTTCAACAACTGATTTGTAGTGTATATTTGCATGCCCCTCCCACAATGATATTGGTCTAGTCTGGCTGTTTAACTAGAAGGACCATACAGCTGCAGTCCTATGGTTAATTAGATTCCCTTTTATCCTCAAAAGTATCTTAGTTTGGATGATAAGACATACTGTCTCTTTATATCTAAAAAGGTTCTGCTTCTAATAAGACTGCTCTAGGAATTTAGAGTTGTAACGTGATTTCTTTCCCCCAAAGAACCAGGATATAAATCGTCATGTACCAGATGCGGGGAGAACTCTTCACTCACTGTCCAGCCTGAGCTCTTTTGCTAAACATGCCTATCATCCATATTTTCCCCATAATTTACAGAAGTTAATTGAGGTAAGAGAATGCTATGACTTTCTTTGATCCCCTCAGCACCTATTATCTCCACTGTAACTTAATCAATGTCTTTCTCTGAGTGAAGTTGACTACCTACATTTAAGATTGAATTTAGTTTCTACAAATGTGCAGTTTAGAGAATAGCAATAACCTTATTCACTTGTAGTTAGTCCCCACCTCAATCACAGTACTCTCTTTTAAAAACCACCTTATAGGAAAAAAATACTCTTTTTTTGCAAAAGTTGAGTAAGAGAGAAAGGAGGAAAGAAAGAATAAAGGCTGACTAAAATATTAATGTGAAATTTAAGTAGTAAATGTGTGAACATACAGATCAGGACCAGGGACCTGAGTGTACTAAAGTACGACCAGAGGAGCAAAAAGAGAAAAGTGCTGTTCTGGGAGTAACACTATGGTGATACAAAAGAGAGGCATTAACACAATGTGGAAATTAATTTTTTCATTTTTATTCTTTAATACCCGTTCTTTCTTCAATCCTGATTCTTCTCCTTTTCCTCCTCTTCTTTATCTCTCTTTTCCTCCTCTCCTCCCACTTTTTCCTGTCGTGTGTTATTTTCAGACCCTAGTGGTGCAAGAGCCTCAGTTTAGTCTAAAATGCCTAGGAATTTATTTCATGGGAGAAAAATACACATGAAGTCTTTAAAATGCACAGTAAATTCAATTACATAGTAAATACAGTGACTTGTATTGGACTTTATTTTAAATATTTTAGCATTTTCCCAAATGGTCACAGTATATCTTTCAAAGTACCTCAGCAAACAAAGTCCTAGACACTTTTTTAAAATGGTGAATTTTCTAATGAATAAAAGAATAGTCCCTGCTATGAGATTTTTTTAAAAAATACAATTTAGGAAAGTCTTCTTGGTAGTCAACTAGCAATTCTTTTCCTAGAGTGCATTAATATCAACCACTTAATGCTAATTTTGGCCTATGTAGTAACAAAGGTCTAATTTCTTCTCTCTTTACAGTATTCCTGCCTTGACCTATGTATCGTTTAATACTCTCTGAACATCAGATTATTTCTAATAGTCTGTACAAAGAACAACATAAACTGGAGACTTTTAAAGTTTAGTACTATACATTTGCATAGACCTTTATAAACTCAGTCTTGGCAATCAAACTCAATAGTGGAGGCTTTAGTCCCTCACAGCCTTTTCAGGAAAAAAAAAACAGTTTGGGAATAATTACCATAACAAAGAATTATGCTTGATTATCTCATTTGCATGTTAATACCCAGAATACTCTTCAAGTTTATACAGGGTGACTGTTTTATAGCAGAAGTGCCATCTGAACTAAGAGAATAAACTAAAAAGATTTGGGAGGAAAGACAAGCCCACTTCGTCCTTTTTAAATAAATGTAAGTGATCATAAAAAACTCAGCATCTCTAAGGACAAACAAAAGAACAGGCCCTCTTTTAATATGCAAATATAAGAACTCAACATCAACACTGTGTTAACTCCTAATCTTTTTTTGCAAATCTTTAATTTTGTGATCCCATTTCTTTGCCAGACTGCATTAGATGCATTGTTCATAAATCAGCCCTGGATTCTCTGAGGCAGAAAGGCCAGGCAATCAGCTGCATACAGCCTTCTTCTTTGCTGGAGAGTTCTGCAGACAGTTTCCATGGGAGGAAGGAAGGAGGAAGAAGAAGGCAAAAATCTAATACATGGGTAATTATATAGGAATGATACAAAATTTGGGTAAGATTTGCTCTTTTATATCTTTGTTTATTCAGGTGACTTTGAGATGAGAAACTCAATTGCAGAGCACAAACGACCCATTTTTGAAAAAAGAGACAAAGTGAAAGTGCACATTGTGTTTGGTAGAACATTTGATGCCTTTAATATAGTATCTTTCAGCCAACCATCATGTTTTCTATCTGATAATAACTTGTTCTAAGTCGAATCACTATGGTTGGCTGCACCCTATCACACCTTTGGATTAAGAAAGTGGAACTTAAAAGTTTGTGAAGTATTTCTTGATTATTCACAAGTTAACTCCTGATTGAAATAGTCTGCAGCAAAACACCCAAGTCACCTTGGCATACAGCAAAAGCATTGAACCGTGGTTCAACAAATTGACCTTCAGAGATTATTATGACCTTCAAATTATCACTAACATTGATGATGCATTTTTTCTTGTTTTATTTTTTTAGTGCAATTTGATAATATCTTCTGGCAAAAAGGGGACATTACATCATTTTCACTGTTCAATTTCCGAAGAAGATAGCAAAAACTGATAACTGTAGATATTTTAGTTAATAAAAATATATAATATATTGATTTCAATTTAATTCTTATTTGAAATATATAGCTGCATTCTTGAAATGTTAAATTCTACTGATAGGAACAAAATCTGCTTCTGTGCATCTATAATGCTTTTTTAAATTTTTTGTTATGTGGGCATTCTATTAAATCTATTTGGAGGACATTTTATAATTAAATATTGTAATAACTTCAAAGTTTCAGCATTTCATACTGAAGTCATGTTGGCTTTAAAAACACTAAAATGATTTACAGTCCAAAGAAGGAAGCAGTTTTCTCATTGACACTGGTAATAAAACTACATTCTTAAAATTTACAACTTGAAGGTGACATGTAGCTACAAAGAATGACAGTTATGGCCATTGTTTCTAGTTTTTGGTTCTAATTTGAGAAGTGAAAACACTCTCACCACTTCACAAATCTTGATTATGAGATGAGACTGCTTCCATGCCTGGAGCTGGCCCTGCCCAGGACAGTTTTGGACATTTTGAGAGTCAGGCGACCTCCAAGTTCTTGACTTGCCCAGGAAAGATTTCAAGGGCAAATTGAAATGATTATAAAGCAAGTTTTACTAGAGCATAAGTAAAGAAAAAACTAGGACTCTAGCATTGCTGTGAAAGAAACAAAAAGTATGCATCTGAATGGACCCAGGCCAACTAAATGCTCCCACTCTGTCAGTCCGTTCTTGGGGTGTTATGTTATTCCTAGTGGAAAGGTGGAGGAAGGGGTGCTCCCAGCTTTGTGACACCAAAATCTGATTTTGCCTTCTGGTCAGGAGGGTGGCTTGCGGTTGTGACTTCCAGGACCACCACCTCAATGGTTTCCTGTCATTAACTGCTTCCCTTTGATCATGCCTGGAGGCAGGGGAACTTGTGATGTGACATCAACTCCTACTGCCTTCGTTCCACTTGGGAATTTTTTTCCCTGACCTCTTTCTGTCCTTCCTCAATTACACAAAGAGCATGTGTCCGAACTGTTTCTTAGTGTGCATGTAGATACACAAAGTACCCATTATGGCCTGATAGACAGTGTTTGGATATGAGGGAGTGCTGTAAAGACCTCATTTATGGGGTATTTTTAAATGAGGTCCTCAGTTGTTTAAATTATTTATACCAAAGCAATTTAACACTTTAGAAGAAAATTTCCATATTCTTTCACAAAGATTTTGTTTTTTAACATAGAATGAAAGGTTTGGATTGATATCAAAGGACTTCAGAATTCATATCCCAAATAAAAATCACTTGTAGAACTGTGGGTAAGTGAATTACAGGGTTATCTTCACCTCTCCCTATTGATTTCAATTTCTCCATACCTGGCAATATCCATTCCTTTGTTAAGCAGTTCTAGATGATACAAATTTATTTATAATACTGATCCAAAATTTGACCTTATTTAATCACCGTATTTTTATCTATGCTTGTTTCAATTTGTAGAATTCAGAAGAAACACAATCTCTGTTACATAGCAAAAATTTTAAATTCTTGAAAATATTTATCATTGCTTCCATATCACCAGTATTTGATTGGTTTAGTTCAGATATCATAACTTCTAGATTTGAAAATTATAAGAACCACAGAAAAATATATTTTTCTTGTTCACAATGACCACAATTGTTCGCAAACTATTTGTATGTACTGTTATTGAGTGCCTGTAAGAGATTATTTAGCATGTGAGTCTGTTTATCTCATTGCTGGCTGAGCTCCTGGCTGCTGTGCTTTGCTGAGTTTATTTGTATCATCAGATATTCTATTGACTTTTGATTCAGGCATCAGTTATCCGTACCACATCCAATTTACTAATAGTTATTATAATGTGTAAACTGGATAACATAAAGCTTTCCAAGTTAAATTAAATAACCAAAATCCATTAAACTATTAACACTAATTTCAAACTGAGCTATGGGATACAGATTTTTTAAGCAGTTTTGAAACAGTATTCTTGAACTATGTGACAGGCGATTTTCTCTTAATGAATAGTTATTGGGGCTTAAAGTGTGCCAGGTGATGAGTAGAGTACACTGACTTGATATATTGAGAATTAGATAAGAATCCCCCCTTCCTCATCAATCATATATATTAAAATTCCATGATCCACATGGAATATCATTCATTTACTGAATATATGATATTGGAGACACTGTATTTTTCAAATGTCATGCTAAATACTAGTAATAAAAACAGTTAGGGATATCCTCTTCAATTTTAAGGAGATAATAGTCAAATCAGGATAGAAACAGAATCCAGCACAAATAGCACCCCTTTTTTATTATAAAACATTACAAAATCATAATAGGACAAAAGCCACTTTCTCAGGCCCTCTTCCCAGAGCAGGCTGGACCCCATAATTCATGACTGACCCTAGTTGTTTTATGAGCCATTATCCTCATGACTAGAAAATTACTGGAAGTGCCCTGAAGGTGCAGAAGCTCTGGCAATTGGACAACAGGACACACCAGACCATAAGGACCTCGAGACCCCACACCCAAAGATAACCTCGAAACACACTGCAGTCTAATGAAACATCCTGCTCCACAACCAGCCCATTACCTGGCAAAAAAGCAAAGCCCTAAACCTTCGGAGCTGGTGCCTGTGCATGTCTCCGCACCTAGCCATTTCCCTTGCTTAGGGAAAGTAAAAATAAAAACCTTACTCTCTGCACTTTCTTCTCTTTGTGAATTATTTCACAGCCCTCGTCACCAACCACCCTAACAAAAAGCATGCAGTTCTGTAGCATAACATCAAAACTTAACATAATTCATTAAAATTATTTTGTATCATTTCTCAAAAAAGATGCAACATAAAGCCAGTGTTGTTATTCACTATGTACGTATACAGAGGTTGGCACAGATAATTCCCCTTTTTATTACAAAATCTTTTATTACAAAATTATAAGCATGTAATTTTGTAACATAACAATATCACACTCAAACAGTCCAAATGACATTTTAGGTGAAATGTTGAAATTGCTGTCTATTTTGTACGAGACATTCATGTCTCCTACCAACCATGCTCAAGCAGGCGTTACTTCTGCCGGACCCTGTATGATAAATAAATAAAATTCAACCTTTCAAGGCACTAAGAAAAATATATCTAAAACAGAGCAATCTAATCTTCCTGGTAATATTTATAAAAGTTAAAAAGGAAGTTATATTTGAACCAACTATTAATAAGGGTAGGAATCAACAATATTTTGTTTTTCAGAGAACCTTAAATATAAAGACAGGCAGGTTAAAAGTATAAGGATGGCAAATGGTATACTCCTGCAAAAGATAATCTTAAGAAAACAAGTGATGGTTTAATTAATATTACAAAATATTTTTCAAGATAAGAAACATTATCAGCACCCTGGCTGGTATGGTTCAGTTGTTGAGTGCTTGCCTGCAAATCGCAGTGTTGCCAGTTCGATTCCCAGTCAGATCATATACCTGGGTTGCAGGCCAGGTCCCCAATAGGGGGTGTTCGAGAGGCAACCACGCACTGATGTTTCCCTCTCTTTCTCCCTCTCTTCCCCTCTCTAAAAATAAATAAATAAAATCTTTAATCCAAAAAACAAAAAATAAGTATTATCAGAGATAAAGAGGGCAGCTTTTAGTAGCAAAACAATCAATTGTTTTAAAAAAATAATAATCCTATATACCTATGTGCCAATAACACAAAAGTTCAAATTACACAAAGAAAAAAGCATAACTATAGGGAGGAAATAGTTACAGCTAGAGATTTTGACAATTTATTCTTAGTATTTGATAGAATGAATGAAACATCTTTATTAACCAAATTAACTTACTTGACCTTTATAGATAACTATACCCAATATAAACAGAACATATATTATTCTCAAGTATAAGTAAAGCATTTTTAAAGACAGACCCTTAAAACAACCTCAGTAAGCTACAAATGATTTCAAACTCACATAAAACCATGTTATTTTTACTATAAATAATTAAATTAAAATTACCCATTAACAATAGAAAACCATTTCCATTCTAGAAAACGGCCTTGTCCCACATTTAAACAACAGGTGGCAAGCAGCCAATGACAACAGACTATGACAGTTGTAATCAGGAAATCCCACTCTGGCCCTGTGCTTGACATGGCTAGTGACAGTGTCACAATCAGTCAAAGGTGAGACCTGTTATTAAAGGGAAATTTTAGAATATGAGTTATATCTAGAAATGATTCTTGAAAACATTGTTATATATTTTGGTCCCGGCACTTCAGTCCTCTAGTTTTTCACTCTCTCGTACCTCACGTCAGTGAGGCACATCCTTTTGAGTCTCTGAAGGAGTGACTTGTCTTAGGTATGTATCTCTTCTCGCTTCTGGCCATCAGTATATTTTATTTAAACAGTGGGCCTGAGCATGATGCAGGTTTTTTTGTAAATAGGAGGGAAGTCTTTGGGTTAAAGTAATCTAGTGAATCAATTGCTATTCAAACCTTATATCTATGTCCCAGAACTTTAACATTATCTTTAATCTCTACAACCATATTATGTACTTCTTTATTATACTTAACTTCTTCTTTATTTAACATGAAAAAGAATATTCACAATTGCCATAGCAACCACATATGCATACACCCATAATCAGATGAGGCATGTGGTACACAAAGGAGAAAAATTATATTATATACACACACACATACAGGTCTATTCTCAGAATTATAAATGGTTAAACCATTTTAAAAGAAACATAATTAATTTTTATTAACAAGTCAGTGAATAAGTAGCAATATATAATATATTACCCCTATGCATGCTTTCACTATGTTTTATCTTTTGATATTTTTATATTTGGTAGAACCCTTTTCTTCATTTATATTACTTTTGAGTCATATTTTTCCATAAAGCCCTCAGTTAGCTAATTACAAGGGTGATTATGTCTCTTGATCCCATCTTGCCTTAAGATCTAACTAAAACTAAAATGAGAACAAAGTAAAATCTGGCTAGAGGGAGATGAAATACCTTATTTTCAGAGTTGTCACATTATGCTATCCAAATGTCCAATTTTTTCACAGCAATTTATAAAACGCACACAGAAACAGTTAAGTATGGCACATACATATAAAATAAAACTAGTCAATGGAAACTGTTTCTTGGGGATATAGAGAGCTTAAAACAATTCATACAAATGTGTTCAAGTTGAAAGATAATATACAAAGAAGTAAATTAAAGGATGCAAACAATATACCAAGAAATAGAAAGTATAAAGAAAAAGATGTAAATTATATTAATAAAACTAAATGTAAACTCTGGAGTTGAAAAATACAATAACCAAATGGAAAATTCACTGGAATGAAAATTATTAGAGTAGACCCAAACAGTAAGAAGAAAGAATTAACAAACTTGAATATATACATCAAATGAGATTCTACAGTTTGAAGATCAGCATAAAAAAAGTATGAAGTAAAAAGGGGCAGAAACTCAGGTACCTGTGGATACTATTAAATGTGTCAAAATATATATAACAACAGAACCATAAGAAGAGGGGACAGTGTTTGAGGAAATAATGAATAAAGTCACAAATTTGATGACAGTATTAATATACACATCCAAGATGCTTAACGAACTTCAAGCAGGATAAACTCAAATATATCAATAATGACTGCCAATTTCAGTTCCTCATTAAAGGAACTTGGAATTACCTGCTCCATTATAATAGCAAATAAAAAGCCGAAGAGACTGTAAAACAAACTCTTCTTGGATCTGTCACAGAGAGAACACAGGGTGAACCACTGCTCTGTATTGAAAATACAGACTGGCAGACCAAGGGATCGTGGCCTACTGGAGCAGAAACTCACCAACGGACACCGACACGGGAACCAGGTTGGCGGGGAGGAAAACCTAAACTGTTACTGACGACTTTCCTAGGATATAGTGTGGAGTGTGTCTGAGAGTTAAAAACTCCCGAAGAAACCCTATAATATTGTGAGATTTACCTCCAGGGATTTGATCAGATTCCCCCAGCAAATATAAGGGAAAATTTCCCTTCTGCTTCCAGAAGGGGGAGTGGGGTTGATAAAGAACTATTTTAAAATATTCCAGAACTCTATGCTCTTAGCAATGACTGCCTTCAGGGCAAACAGTTAATTAGAGCCTAACATGCTCGGATTTCATCAAAGGCAAAATGACTGGGGAAGGGAAATACCCAGCTCCACCCACTCCAGCCATCCTGCGCCACAAAAAGGGAGGGGAAAACACCAAGAAACCCTTGGCTAAATAAAATATTTACATCTAATCATAGGACTGCTAAACATTTCCCCTTCCCTTACATCTCACTGCCAGATTACTAAAGGTTTATTTACATCAGTTCCTTTTACCCGGTAAACTTGTACCCAGTATGCAGCCAATAAAAAAAAAAAATCAAGGCACACCAAAGGGCAAAAACATAATTTGAAGAGACACTGAGCAAGCATCAATACCAAACATGGCTGTGAGATTGGAATTATCAGACCAGAGATTTAAAAACAACAACTATAATTAGTATTCTAAGAACACTTATGAATAAAGTAGTGGACATGCATAAATATATGGCTATATAAGCAAAAAATGAAAATCCAATGAAAGAATCAGAAAGAAATGCTGGAGATGCAAAATATTGTAACTGAAATTAAGAATGCCTTTGATGGGTTTACAGGTAGCCTGGACATGGCCAAAAAAAGAATCTCTGAGGTAGAAGATACAGCAATAAAATTCTCAGAAACCAAGCAGCAAAGAAAAAAAAGTTGGGGCAAAAAGAAAAAAAAATCCCAGAACAGAATACCCAAAGACTGTATGACACTTACAAAGGGTGAAACATACACGTATGGGGGAAAACAGCAGCACAGAAACAGAAAAAGAAACAGAACTATTTCAAACACTGATGACTGAGCACTTCCCCCAGATCCAGTAAGCTCAGAGAACATCAAGAGCATAAAAGCCAAAACACCTAAAAATATTATTCTCAAACTATAGAAAATCAAATATTTTCATTACTAAGTGAAGGAAGTCAATGTGAAAAGACTAGATTGTGGTATTTCAACTCTATGACAGTTTGGAATAGACAAAATTATGGAAACAATAAAACTATCCGTGATCCCAGAGATGGTGGTGAGGAGGGAAGAACAGACAGAGCACAGAGAACTTTCAGGACAGTGAAAATACTCTGTATGGGATAATACTGATAGATACATGCCATTACACATTGGTCAAAACCCATAAAGTGTGCAACACGAAGAGTGAACCCTAAGGTAAAATAAGGATTTGGGTAGTTATGGCGTGTCAACACAGATTCATCTTTTGTAATAAAGATACTATTCTGATGAGTGATGTTTAATATGTGGGAGGCTATACATTTGTGGGGACAGGGTATTTGGAAAATCTTGATACCTCCCTCTCAATTTTATTCTGAACCTAAACCTGCTCTAGAGAAAATCAAGTCTTAAAAAAGAGAGAGAGTGATCCACACTAAGTTCAATGTAAACATGACATGTTTAAACTAACAAAAACCAAGACAGAGCATCTGGTGAGCAACAAGAGAAAAATGACTCATTCCATACAAGGAATCTTCAAAAATGAACAGTTCTTTTCTTCAGAAAGCACGGAGGCCTTAAGGCAGTGACATGACTTACTCAAAGTGCTGAAAGAGAAGATTATCAACAAAGAACTCTACGTGCGGTAAAATTATCCTTGAAAACTAAAAGATAAATTTAGCCATTGCCAGATAAGTGAAAGTGAGAGAACTAATTGCTAGCAGATCTACCCAAGAAAAAGTCTAAAGTACGTATTTGTAACTTAAATGAAAGAACCCCCCAAAAAGCAATTAAATCCTAACAAAGAAATAAAGAACACCGGTAAAAGTAACTACATAGATAATTTAAAAAGACAGTAAAATATATTCTTACAACTCTTTTTACTTTGTGATTTAAAAGACAAATATATTAACCAACAATTATAAAGCTATGTTGATATGATTATAATATATAAACACATAATATCTATGCAAATAATAGCATGAGTGAGGATAAAAATGACACTATAATTAAACAAAGTTTCTGTATACTCTCAAAATTATTTTGGTATGAATCTAACTATAATAGTCCTTCCTTACTCATGATTGTTCTTTCCATTTTCAGTTACTGCAATTGACCTCAGTCTAAAAATATTAAATAAAAATTCCAGAAAAAAATTAATTTATATGTTTTAAATTGTGCATTGTTCTGAGTACCATCATAAAATTGTACACCATCCAGCTCTTCTATGTGGTATATGTACTACCTACCCATTAATCACTTAGTGGCCATCTCAGTTTTGGGGTTGTGGAGGTATCGCAGTGCTCATGTTCAACTAACATTCACTATACTCAATTGTGGTCTAACAGTGCAAGAGCAGTGATGGTGGCAATTCAGATGCCACAGAGAAGCTGCAAAGTCCTTCCTTTAAGTGAAAAGAGAACAGTACAGTAAGATATTTTGAGAGACTACATTCACATAACTTATTACAGTATTTTGTTATAATTGCTTGATTTTATTTTTAGTTATTGTTGTTACCACTTACTATTCCTAATTTACATATTAAACTTTATCATTTGCATGCATATATAGGAAACACAATACATAGGATTTGATACTATCTGTGGTTTCAGGCTTTTACTGGGGGTGGAGGATGGAATGTATTTCCCACAGATAAGGGAAATATAATGAACACTGATTTATGCTAGATGCAAATTGTAATTCCAAGGTCAGTTACCAAAAAAATTAAAACCTGAGAAATAAAGTAAAATAAACAAGGAAAATAAAATGTTACCACAAAACTTCCCATTTAACATGAAAGCAGAACATAATGGAAAAATAGAGGAACAGCAACAGACATATAAGAAATATGGAAAAAAGTATCAAAATGAGAGATGCAAATCCTAGTTTATAAGTAATTACATTAAATGTAAATCAATTATACAACCTAATAAAACATCAGAAATTTACAGATTGATAGTTATAAAATTACATTGTGCAAATAGTAATCAATAAGACTGGAGTGGTTAAATTAACATAAGGTGAAATATATTTTAAGACAAAAATTGTTATAGATAAAGTGAGACATTTTATAATAATGAGTAAATTAAAGTATCAGGAAATTATAATAATAATAAACATATGTAAGCATCTAAAAACAAAATGCTGAAATGCACGTAGAATCGCTAATTTCCTGTTAATGAGTTGACTTTTGGAAAGCACTCAGACATGGAGCCTGGCCACCCACCAAGAAAACTAACCATAATATGTGGGTTGGAACTTTCAATTCCAACCTGATTTCTGGGGAGTAGAGAGGGGCTAGAGTTTAAATTGATCACCAATGACCTATAATGTAATCAATCAAACCTATGCAATAAAGAATCTATAAAACCCCCAAAGGACAGGGTTCAGAGAGCTTTGAGATCAGTAAACATGTGACAATTTGGGATGAGTGGCATGCCTGGAGAAGGCATGGAAGCTCCCTGACTTTCCTGTATGCCTTACCCTATGCATCTGTTCCATCGGACTGCTCCTGAGTTCTTTACTTTTATAATAAATGAATAATCTTGTAAGTAATATGTTTCTCTGATTTATGTGAGCCACTGAAGCAAATGAATTGAACCCAGAGGAGAGGGATGTGTAAACCTCCGATTTATAGATAGTTGGTCAAACACACAGGTGACGATTGGCATCTGAAGTGGTGGGAACATTCTTGTATGACTGAGCCCTGAACATGTGGAATTTAATGCTATCTCCAGGTAGATAGTGTCGTATATGAATTGAATTATAGGCCACACAGCAGGTGTCAGGTATCACTTGTTAGTGTCAGAAATCCCCTCCACACACCCCCACAAACATACACATTAAAAATCATGTCTCAGTACAACTTCTTAGTTGGTATCAGAGAAGTGGGATTTGCTAAACTGCTTCTGGCTCACAGCTTAGGGAGAGAGAGGATGAAAGGACGAGGGTGAGAATCTGGGGAGAGTAGCACACTAGGAAGGGCATGGAAACGCCATGCCCTTTCCCCATTCCTTGTGCTCGGTATCTCTTTCATCTGGCTATTCCTCAGTATAGACTTTTAAAATAAACCAGTGATCTCATAAGTAAATTTGTGTCACTCTAGCAAATTAATCAAAGCCAAGGAGGGAGTAGGTTGGTCAGGAGCTCAGGTGATAACCTGGACTTGGGACTGGCATTTGAAGTCCTCAGGGGGACAATCTTGTTGAACAGAACCTTAATATGTGGAATCTGATGCTATTTCCAGGTAGAGAGTGTTAGAATTGTGCTGCTTATTGTGGAAGGGGAACCCCTTCCACAGCCCCACAGCCCCACTGCCCCACAGCCATACAGCCTTACCATCACACTTTGGAGTTGGTTCCATGACATTAAATGGGGTTCATAATCATGCTAGAAATAATAGTAATATAGCATATACTAATGAAAAATAATAATAGTAATATAATAGGAACAATCAAAAAAGTAAAAGTTGGTTATTTGAAATACTTGACAAATTAACAAATTTTTAGCTGCATTAACTAAGAAAAAATAAGGCAAGTATCACTCTGGCCGGTGTGGATTGGTTGGAGCATTGTCCTGTTAGGCTGAAAGGTCCCGAGTTTGATTCCCAGTCAGGGCAACTTCACCATTTATGAGTTCAGTCCCCTGTCAGGGTGCACAGGGTAGGCAACTAATTAACATTTCTCTCCCATTGATGTGATCTTCCTTTCCTTCTTTCTGGAATCAGTGCATATGTCCTTGGGTGAGATCAAACAAAACAGGAGATATTCCAATTACTTAAATCAGGAACATAGAAGGAGACAATAGTTTTCATCTTTCACTACAAAAAATTATACATTAATTGTAGGAATAACTACATAACAGATGAATTGGATACATGTTTAGAAACAAATCTGTAACTGACTTAAGATATAGAAAATCTAAATGGATCTATATCAAACTAGTACTCTAAAACCTCTCCACAAAGAATTCTCACCCAAATGGCTTCACTATTGAATTATATTTAAATATTTAAATAATCAATGGCAATCTTTCAGTAACTTTTCCAAAAATAGATGATGAAGAAACATTTACTATATTACTCTTTGAGGTAAATATTACACTAAAGCAAAAAATTAAGATACCCCAGAAAAGAAAACTGCAGACCTTTGAAATAGAAATGCAAAATATTTTTTAAAATACTAGCAGATCAAGTCCAACAATGCATTAAAAAATATACACCATGAATAGGGAAATTTATCTGAGACATGCAAATTTTGCTCTACATATGTAAATCAATCAATATAATAGGCCATATTAATAAAACAACAGAGGAAAATGCTATGGTCATGTGTATCAATTTAGAAAAAGCATTTGTTGAATGACAACATCCATTCCTGAAGAAAACATAATCAACAAACTTGGAATATATGAGAACTTCCTTAAATTGAAAATGTCATCTGCTAAAAGCTACAGTGAAAATCATATTTAATTGGAATTTTTAAAAAAATGCTGTTTATATCTAAGATGCATAAGAAGAGAAGGATGTCCATTTTCACCACTTCTATTTAAAATTACAGGAGGTTCTGGCTTGGCTAATGAGGCAAGAATAAAAGAAGACATACAGACTAGAAAGGAAGAGGTAAATTCATCTCTATTTGATAATGGCATAATTTCATATATTGAATTTCTAAGGTCCACTAACAACTATTAGAACTTATACAAATTCACCCAAGCTGCAAGATATGCAATCAATATAAAATATTTAATTAAAAACTATATACTATAAATGAAAAATCCAAACGTAATGAGAAAACAACCCCACTTACAAAAGAATTAACAAGAATAAAATACTTGGGAAAACAACTTAACAAAATAAAGGCAAGTCACTGAAACTAGGTAACATTGTTGTAAAAAATTAAAGAAGATCTAAGTAAATATAAAAATATCCGTATTCACAGGACAGAAGACTTAAAATTGTTAAGATGGTGACATTTCTTAAATATATCTACATATTCAGTGCAATTCCTATCAAAATTCTAGCTCCCTATTTGTGTTTTTGCATGTTTGTTTTGTGGAAATTAACAAGTTGACCTTAAAATTCATATAAAACGCAAGAGGTCCAGAATAACTAAAACAATCTTGAAAATCATTAACTCATTTGGTAAGTCATTTAAAAACTTACTACAAAGATATAGTAATCTATATGGTGTCAGTCCTGGCTGGTGTAGCTCAGTGGACTGACTGTGGGCCTCTGAACCAAAGGGTGGCTGGTTTGATTCCCAGATAGGGCACATGCCAGGTACCCAGTAGGGGGTGTGCAAGACGCAACCACACATTGAGTTTCTGTCTCTCTCTTTCTCCTTCCCTTCCCCTCTCAATAAAAGTAAATAAAATCTTTTAAAAAAAGACTATATGGTATCAGTTTAAGGAGAGACATCTAGATCAACTGGATAAGAATTGAGAGTCCAGAAAGAAACCTTACATTTGTGGGTCAGCTGACAAAGGTGTCAAGACTATTTAGAGTGGACATGATAGTCTTTTGAACAAATGGTACTGGGACAACTGGATCTATATGAGACAATAAGTGAAGTGAACTTCTGATAGGTAATCATACACACAAATTAAGTCAAAATAAATTGCAGTCTCAAATGCAAAGGTTAAATCTAAAATTCTTCAGAGAAAACATGATCAACTGTGTTACCAACCTTGCATTAAGCAATGGTTTCTTTAGATATGACACCAAAATCACACAATATAAAGAGATAAATTAAATTTCATCTAATTCAAATGCTTTTTGAACCTAACTATACCATCAAGAAAGTGAAAATAGACCCAGCTGAGTGGCTCAGTTTGTTGGAGCTATGCCCTTTACACCGAAATGTCAAAGGTTCAATTCCCAGTCAGGCCACATACCTAGGTTACGGGTTTGATCTACGGTCAGAGTGTGTATGAGTGTCAGTCAGTCAAAGTTTCTTTCTTACATGTATGCTTTTTTTTCCCCTCCTCTCTCTCAATCTTTCTCTTTCTCGCTTTCTCTCTAAAGTCAATGAACATATCCTTGAATAAGGATTAATTTTTTTAATATGAAAACTAGTTGAC
Organism: Carollia perspicillata; assembly: GCA_004027735.1. NCBI lineage: Eukaryota > Metazoa > Chordata > Mammalia > Chiroptera > Phyllostomidae > Carollia > Carollia perspicillata. Next base: position 20,594 of record PVKM010002578.1, on the reverse strand, counting down.
AGTATCAAAAAAAACATTTGCAAATCTTATAGCTGATAAGGCATATGAATGTAAATTATATAAAGAACTTTTATTCAATAATAACAAGATAAATACTCACATTAAATATAGGTAACACATTTGAATGGATTTTTATCCAAATTAGATATAAAAATGGCCAATAAGCCCATGAAAAATGGTCAAATTCATTAGATAAATTCAAATCAAAACTATCGGATATCATTGCATACCCACTGGAATGCTTATAATAAAAAAAACAGATGGTAAAATGTGTTAGCAGACGATATGGAGAAACTGGAACACACATACATCAGTGGTGATCATATAAAGTAGTGACATGGAAAATCATTTTTGTGGTTTCTTATAGAACTAATATATGATCCAGCAATTCTAATCCTAGGTTTATAGCCAAAAGAATTAAAAGTGGGCATTCAAAAAAACATGTGCACAGATGTTCATAGCATTATTCTTTTTTTAATTTAATCTTTATTGTATTTTTTCCATTACTCTTAATAGCCAAACAGAGAAAACATCCCAAAATCTATCAACTGATGAATAATTAACAAACGCAATATATTTGTGCAGTGGGTTATTGTTTGGCAGTAAAAAGGGAAGCATTGATGCATGATACAGTATGGATTAACTTCAAAAATATGATATAAGTGAAATAAACAATTAACAAAAGACTACTTGTTCATATGTTTATTTATGTGAAATGGCCAAAATAAGCAAGTCTATAAAACCAGAAGGTAAATTTGTGTTTGTTTAGACTACAGGGGTGAGGAGAATGAAGAGTGACTCCTGATATGTGTTACATTTTGTTATGGAGTGACAAAATCTTTCCAAACTCAGATTTGGTGATGGTTGCACAACTCTGTGAACATACGAAAAATGCAGAATTGCACACTGTAAATGGATTAACTTTGGGTATGTTCATTATAGCTCAATAAAATTATTTACATAAAATATATAGGAATCACACTTTCTATATGGATTTTTATTTTGACACATCATCTCAAGGGAAAAATTATTCAATGGCCTTGATTAGTCACCAACAAAACCACATGATATTCTGTATTCTAGAATACAGAATCCATTGTTTGTGTGTGTGCATGTGTGTGTGTGAGAGAGAGAGAGAAAGAGAGACTGTCATTACACATGTTGTTTATTTCCAGAAAGGTCCTACATGTGATTATTTATTTTTTTTAAATGGAAATGTAAAAATAAGCATACTAAGTGTGGATAATTGTATATCATATGATAGAAACATTAGTTATATGAATGCAAGAGTGATTTCTAATTTAACAAAAAAGTAATAATTAAAACAAAAGAGAAAATACACCAAATATCTCCAATAAAAATCCTTATTTCTTGGTTTTGCGTTGTTTATTATTTTTAAAATTTTTATTGAATTTATTGAGGTGACATTTGTTAACAAAATATATAGGTTTCAAGTCTACAGTTTCATAAAACACCATCTGTGCATTGCATTGTGGGCCAAGTCCTCATTTGTCACAATTTATAACCCCTTTATCCTTTTTAACCCATCACCACCCTCCTTTCCCTTAGGCAAACACCATACGATTGTCTGTCTACGAGCTGTTATTTGTTCATTTGTTCATTTTTGCTTAATCATTTTACCTTTTTTACTCAGCCTCCTAACCTCCTTTCCTCTGACACCTGGCAGTCTGTTCTCTGTATCTATGAGTCTGTGTCGATTTTGATTATTTATTTATTTATTTTGTTCATTAGATTTCAGGGAGTGGGAGGAGAGGGTGGAGAGAAGGTACAGAGAATAAGTAGCATAGACCGTGGGGAGAAAATAGACAGGGAGAGGGCAAGAGTAGTTTGGGAAATGTAGAAGCTAAAGAACTTACGATACATGGACATGAACTAAAGAGGGGGAGTGTGGGTGGGAGGGGGTGTGCAGGGTGGAGGGGAATGAAGGGGGAAATGGGAGAATTGTAATGGCATAATCAATAAAAAAATTAAAAAAAAGATTTCACATATAAGTGTAATATGATACCTGTCTTTCTCACTGGCTTGTTTCACTTAGAATAATACTCTTCAAGTCTGAAAAAGTGATAGTCCCTTCTTTTATATGGGCAAATAATATTCCCTTATGTAAATGTTCCACAGCTTTTTATCCACTCATCTACTGATGGGCACTAGGACTGCTTCCAAAACTTGGCTATTGTAAGTAACACTGCAATTATCATAGAGGTGCATATACTCTTTGGAAACTAGTGTTTTTGATTTATTGGATATAGTTCCAGATGTAGAGTGGCTAAGTCATAAGGCAGCTTCATTTTTAATTTTTTGAGAAAACTCCATATTGTTTCCACCGTGGCTGTCCCTGTCTGCATTCCCACCAACAGTACACAAGGGTTCCCTTTTCTCCATATCCCAGACAGCACTTGTTGTTTTTCGATTTATCAATGATGGCCATTCTGACAGGCAAGAGGTTATATCTCATTGTGGTTTTAATTTGCATTTCTTTGATGATTAGTGATGTTGAGCCTCTTTTCATATATCTATTGGTCATCTTTATATCCTCTATGGAAAAGTGTCTATTCAGATCTTTTGCCCATTTTTAAAAAATTGTAGTGCTTGTTTTTTTGGTATTGAGTGGTATAAGTTCTTTATAAATTTTGGATATCAACCCCTTCTCTGATATATCATTGGTCCCATTTGTTTAAGTTTTCTTTTGTTTTACTTGCCCAAAGAGATATGTCAGGAAAAATATTGTTACAATAAAAGTCCAAGATTTTACTGCCTATGTTTCCTTCTAGGATTTTTATGGTTTCAAGTTGGATTTTTTTTTTTTTTTAGTTCCCTATGGTGCTACCCCATCTCGCTGAACATGAGCTTTTATGAGTAGAATTTAAGAAATGTACATTTGATCTTCTCCAATAAATGAGTGGTATCTGAAGAGTAAAGTATAATTTTGAATGGATATTCCGTTTTCTATATAAAAGTGTCAATGACCTATAATCTATGTTGATATCAAATATCTTCCTGTTTCCTTCAAGTCAGAAAACCTCAGAATCCTTTTAGAACCTGGACAATCAATGTCCATTTTCTCCTTGCCAGTGTTTTACAAATTTATAATATGAAACCATTTATGATTAGATAGTGGTAATAGACTGTGCCATAGTGGAATAGGTTTTATAGTCTATTACTTTTTGCAAACTATAATCTATCACTACTTGGAATCAATGCATATGTCCTTGGGTGAGGATCAAACAAAATAGGAAATACTCAAATAACTTAAATCAGGAACATAGCAGGAGACAATAGTTTTAAGCTTTCATTACCAAAAATTATACGTTAATTGTAGGAATAATAAATTACATAACAGATGAATTGGATAAATGTTTTATCCAGTGATAGGTGTATTTCTATAAATAGTTTTCCTTTTACCCTGATTTTTTTGTCATTGAAGAATGAGGAATAACAACATGTTTTTCTTAAAATGTATTAATCTCTCATTCCTTGGTCATTTCCTGAGTTTTATTATTTCAGGCTTTATGTCAAAATATGTGCATAAGTTTGCTTTATTCCCCTTAATTATTTCTCTCATTTGTACCAGTCTCCTCACACAGTCATTACTTTTGCATCCAAGACCAGAAAATTTGAACTCAACTTTTTTGTTGTTGAAATTTTTTTAAATTTTATTTTTTATTTATATATTTCTAGAGAGAGGAGAGGGAGAGAAGCAGCAACGTGTGGTTGCCTCTTACAGGTCCCCCCCACTGGGAACACAGACTGCAATGCAGGCATGTGCCTTGACTGGGAATCGAACCAACAATCCTTTGGTTCGTAAACCAGCACTCAACCCACTGAGCCACACTAGCCAGGGCCAGTATCACTAGAATATTGCCCAGAATTGTTTTATTTTTATTTTTCATCTGTTAATTTTTTATTTATCATTTTTTCTTCTATTTCACCTTTCTAGTTCATGATGTTCCTATGCCCACCCCTCTGTGTCAGGAAGCATACAAAGACAAGACTTTTTTATAATTTTATGGTGGAAACTAATTTTTAGCACTTTTTAAAAGACATAATGACCAAATAGTATATTTTGTTGAGTATACTTTGATAATAAGATAACAATTTTATTATAAGATTAAAAGGGATGAGAAAATACAGAATAAAGAAAGCAAAAAAGTAAAAAATACAATTTAGTGTAGTATATGGGGGGAAAATTCAATACATGAAAAAGCAAGACAGAGGCTAAATAATTGTATAAGGGAGGGAGTTCAAAATTAACAAGAATAGGAAGCGAATAAAGATATGGGGAAGTCTGAGAAAGGAGATTCTTCTTTTAAAACACCGAGTGAAGGCTTTAACTACTTACTGAGTCAGCTCATCAAGAGGGTGTGCCCAAAGCCTTTGGGTATAAAATGCCTGCTCCCGATGTAGTAGAACCAAGTAGCTCAATGTCTGGAGAGTGGGCTGCCTGCATTGTATGCTTTGTCCCCCAAGGCCATCACATAGTACATATCAATATCTGATATATCACAACTATTCAGAAGTGGCTCTATCATTCTCTGCCTTGGAGAAATTCGATGCATTAAGCTTTAGTTAAGAATAAAAAGCCATTATAAATTTTTGTCTCTATGACTATAGATAAGCTTTGGTAATAGTATGTATTTAAAAAATACTACATAGTGGAACCTAATAGAAACTCACATGGTATTGTTTCCACCATGCATAATTCATGCAGAAGAAATTAGAAGAAAGCAGGTAGACTTTGTCTTCCTTAAGTTTTGTTTCAGATTTTTTTCTGACTTTTAATTTATTCCTTTGGGGATAAAATGCTTCTCTTTTGCTCTATTGATGTTGTTTTAGTGAGCTTTAAGTATCATCCAGGTTTTCTTGTTCAATCTAAAATCATATTTAATATGTTAATTTTGCCCTTCATTGTTTTGTTGTATGATTTGTTTTTAATCATCATCTTTTAGAGAATCTTATTCAGGATCCAAAAAACATTATTCTTCAGTGATTCTATTATATAATGGAGCATATTTGCAACATAATATTTTTCTTAAATCCATGGATATTATCATCATATGTATTTTCAAAGTCTCCAAGAATGTCTTTGTGGAACTGAATTAAATATAGTTTAATTAAATTAAGTAAATTAAATTACTCATTACAAGCAATAACTTTAAGCTTTAGAATACATTTGAATTGGAAAAGAATTTGAAATCTGGCTTAACAGCTCTAGTGTGGTGTGAAATTAATTTGCATTTTATTTCTTTTTAATAAATGCATAGATGGAAGACAATAAGAAAGATAAGAGGCTCTGAAAAGCTCTTTTAAAATTATTAATTAAAAAGGGCATTTTCCGTGGTGAGCAACTGAACTAAAACTTTATTACTTGCTAAAGAAAAAAAAATGTTCAATTATATAATAACATTAAATAATGAATCATGAAATATGTAAAAACATTAATTTCCTAGAGGTCATATTATTTCACTGTAACCCAATATAAGCACTAGGATATTGTTGCTAATCCTAATAAATTCATTCTGAGAGATCTAATTTAGGTAATTGGTGAGACAGGGGTAGAAATGACACGTAATGAAGCCAAAGTAAACCTTATGAGTTGAACCATCTCACCTGATATCTTTGCTACTATGAATTTCTAGCACCAAGATGATATTTTATCTTGTTTTTTTTTGGCAAACTTTTTTCCAGGGACAATAGAATACACCAACAACTTCTTAAGAAATGTCAGACTTCTTCTTAAAATAAATTTTATGTAAGGCATGCAAAATTTTGTAAGTGATTCTCTTGACTTAATTATATGAATGTAGATAATATTGTATGTTAGATAATAATACAAAATTATTTTCCTACTTAACACACTAGCATACAAATTGTACCAGTGGAATGTTTGCCTATTCGTCCTAGTGTGTTATGTCACTTGTTAATCAGTCTGTTTAAAACGTCTGGTAGATGGTATCTATAAGCTGTGAAAGATCCAATGTTTTAAAAGAGCATTATGCTAAGTGAAATAAGCCAGGTGGTAAAAGACAAATACCACATGACCTCACCTTTAAGTGGATCCTAATCAACAAAACAAACAAGCAAGCAAAATAAAACCAGAGACACTGAAATTAAGAACAAACTGACAATAACCAGAGGGAGATGAGAGGGCATAATGGGGGGGAAGGGTGAAGGGTTTACACAAACAACTATAAAGGACACATGGACAAAAACAAGGTGGGATGGAATCAGGGGAGGGAGGCGGGGGAAAGGCAGAAAATTGTACTTGAACAACAATAAAATTTAAAATAAAATAAAATAAAAGATAATAGACAGTGCTCAACATTGAGATTATAAAAGTGCACAAATTGAAACTTCTTAATAAAGAAGAGGAAGAAAACTTACATACTAATGCACACACACTATGCAACAACAATGGACACTGAAAAAGAGTGTAACTGTTTTTCATAAGGAATGTGTTGTAAGATCAGAACATGTAGACATACAAGTACTTAGTATAGTCACCTTATATTTTTATAAATTAAGAATCATTCAATCACATAATGTTCTTTACAAGATTATCCCATGTACTTATGCTTATGACATCAGTAAAATATGAGAATGAAAAATTGGAGAAATTCAGCTTTTATAAATTGTCAACATTGTTCCAGTTAGAACTTGTGTATGAAAATGATCTTAATTTCAGCACAGATATAATGAAGGTTTTTATTTTGCAGTACGCAGATGAGGGAGAGCAAAATGGAGCATCATCACTCGTTTGGCTCTTCAGGGCTTTAAAAGGCCATCCAGGCATTCCATTCAAAGCTATGGATTAACTATCTATTCTGGAATTTAGAATAGTCATTAGGAGAGATGCACTAAGATAAATTAATTTTATATTACTTAAACTAATTTAGCTATGTAAATATGGCTTCAAATCATTTTATATATTCATAACTAGGCTTAAAATTATAAAGGGCTAATAAATCTTTTTTTAATAATGTTGCACACCATTTATTTCAACTTTATTGCCTTATATATTATTAAAGTAAAATCTCATTTTAATATGGCACATGGAGCTACTAGAAATTATCCAGACATCTAAGTAAAAACTACTTTTAAAGAATGACACCAGCTTATATTGATATGTTAGTGAATATTAGTGATAAATATAGTAATCTTGTTTTTTTCAAAGGAACCATAAGTTCAGTAATTAAACAAATGTTACTTAAACACCTAAAATTGCCTGGCATATTTCCAAGCACATAGCAGGAATGATTATCTTCTTAAGAACCTCTTGAGTCAAAGAATTCCGTTTGAATCATGATTTTAAATTTAAAAAATCTCATGTCTTAGCATGTGTTTGAAAGCTATTCCTTTAGAAGACACAGTGCATGATGGAAAGAAGGTAATTTGCACATGATTTTTAAGCATCCAACGATCTAATCAGACCCAACTGGCTGTCTGTGTCCATCATTGCACAGGCTAGAAAGTGACCGGACTCATGACAATAAGTCCATAGGCTCCATAGCAGACCTATCAGTATAACGAAGATGGATGCATCCAATGTTCAGGGCTTGAGGGCATTAATCATGAAGATTGTACAACTTACAATTGTTGGCTCCAACTCGTGATATTATTATCTGGTATGAAGTGATATTCTGATTTTAATTTGACTTCCCATACAACTTTGCCTAGAGGGAATGACTGTGAACCCAAGTATCATTTTCTATGTCCTACTTTAAATTAACACATTGGCATTCTGATTTTAATGATTAGTTTCTGCAAGCTGTTTAATGTAACTTTCCCCAAAGTGATTAACCCACCATTACGCAAATGATGACAAATGAGATCTTTAAACCTACAATTTGACATGCCCTCTTTTTATTTTTTTTCAGGGCTATTCTACATCACAGGACCTTTTGAAATGTGTATGTGAATTCCAAACTCACTGTACAAATTCAGACTAAAACATTCACTTTCACATTCACAATAGCCAGGAGAACATAAAAACAAAAGAACATTAGACAATGTCTACCTTACCCTTTCTTTTATTAATAAAGTAGAAGCCCAAAGAAAAAAATGACCTGCATAGTATGTCAGTTAAAAAAAGAAACAGACAAAAGAGGCAGGAGTTTGCCTTTTGAAGTATTTGTACCCTTCAAATCTTTTTTTATTTTAAAGATTTTATTTATTTAATTTTAGAGAGGGAGAGGGAGAGAGAAAGAGAGGGAGAGAAACATCAATGAATGGTTGCCTCTCACATGCCCCCTTGCTGGGGACCTGGCCTGCAACCCAGGCATGTGCCCTAGACTGGGAATCGAACTGGCAACCTTTTGGTTCACAGGCCTGCACTCAATCCACTGAGCTGTGCCAGCCAGGGCTGTACCTTTTAAATCTTGATTGGTTGCCTGTAACTGGTAGGGCTTAATGCATATCTCAAGCTCTAACTGCATGGGATTCTGGGAAACAGAGTCTGTAGCTTCTAGACTCTGTAGTGGGCAAGTATGAGAAAAGGAAGTTAAAATAGAATTTAAGCTGTAACATATGACGGTAATTTTTGTTATTGTCCCAGATAAATATTTTTATATTTTTTCCAGGCAATGTGCATGAGGATATTTACTTACTGTGTGATTACTTATTTGTGAGAGCAGTGAGTTGGAACATTTCTAAGTCTAATAAATAGAGAAAAAGAAAAGCAGTATATGGGGGATCCATATTATATGCATATACTGCTATGAAGCAGTAAGAAGGAACAAGCTAGATATATATACCTAAAGAAAGAGAGATGTAAAATAGTTTTGTGATAAAGTGTAGGAGACCATTTTGTGTAGCATGGGCTCAGCCTCAAGTGGCAAACATTTACTGCAAAGTAACTTCCTAAAATCCATGCTAAACCTTCCTAGGACCAGTGTAACTGGTCCAACCACTTTTCCCTTTTCATTTGCAAATATCCTTCTTCTGTGATGTGATTAGCAGCATTGGCTCTTTTGTTGTCTGTAAAAGGTAACCACCTAAAGCAAACCTGTGCACAGTAAATGAGGACCATCATGTAATGTGCCGAGAAGCCCAATAAAGGCTGGTCACCACTAGGACCTTGGCTTTTGTTCCCCTTGAGAGAAAAGCCATGCTGTCCCTTTTCCTCCACCAGACTCGGTAGTCCGTGTGAATATCTCATTTCATCCATAATGATGTGGACACTGTGGGCCGGTGTCTCCATCAATTAAGAAAGAAATACACAAGATGCCTTGCAAAAATAGCACTGATGGAAATTGAAAACATTATAAAAAGTATGTATTTTATAATATGCACGAATTATTAAAATAATTGCATACATATTCAAATATGTATTTATCAAATATAGTACTGCAGCCATCTATGGGAATGTTTTTCGTTAACAATTTCAACCTCGAGAAGAGAGGATTCTGGCACATATAGTTCCTGTCTCCTCTGTGTTAGAGATGATTACTTAGACCATAAAAACAAGCACAATTTGTTTTTTAAACTCACGAATAGCCTTGGCTGGTGTAGCTCAGTGGACTGAGCATGGGCTGTGAACCAAAGGGTCACCAGTTCGATTCCCAGTCAGAGCACATGTCTGGGTTGCAGGCCGGGGGCCATGTGAGAGGTAACCACACATTGATGTTTCTCTTTCTCTCTTTCTCCTTCCATTCCCCTCTCTCTAAAAATGAATAAAATATTTTTTGAAAAATAAATAAATAAACTCATGAATAGTCGCAGACAAAAGACCCTTGGTAAGGATTAGCATACTGGTGTGATGGTATATAATATTCATCTTTGCTTCAATAATAACTCATTCATAAGACCAATATTGAAGAACTAAATGGTAGAAAAATAGACTGACTGACACCTGCAGAAAATGTAATTTTTGTCCCTCTAATTATTGAAATCTTCTGTTTTGGGTTTCCTCTGGTCAGTGTTCACATGGGACATGAATATAATTACACATGTGTCTTTCAAGAGGCCATGTAGTAACTAAGACCTCCAAGTTTTAAATTACATTCCTTTAAGTCCCTGACCAATCAGCCAAACTATTATCAATGACTTATGAATCAAGATAGATCCATATCCCTGGTTATTTCTCTTTCAGGAAAGTGAATAACATAACATACTGCTTTAATTTGTTTCCACTTGGAATGTATTCTTTCCTTACTAAGAAGTTATAGTGCTTGGGTGATTAGCTCTTGAATGGTGTCAAAATATTATTTGAAAAGTCCTCCAAGTATTGTTTCTCCAAGTTTGTTGGACGTAGGTAATTGCCCATGTGGCTATAGGTGGGGTGTTGAAGCAAGGGTGATGTGAGTGAAATTTGAAGAACATTCACACAAATTATTTATGACTTCAGAATCTGTTTTAAAGCTCTCTTGATTACTCCCACACAAGAGAGTTACGTATTTTTTTGGATGCCCACCTTTATGGTTTGGTGGGTCAGACAATGTGAAAAGTATCTTGGGATGCATGGTATCTTGATGTTGATGGGCGAAGGATTCATTATCTCTTAGGGGGTTTTATAAGAGAGAGAGGAAGAGAGAGAGTGTGTGTGTGTTACATGGTAAAGAGGGCATGGCTTTCTTCCAAAACCCTAAAGAGGCAGAAATTAATTTCTCTAGTGGGAAATGTAGATGTTTTATACATCATCTCTATGAAACAACCCCCTACCCCCAGTATCAGTTTACCATTTTATAGAGAGTAAAGGTTGTGACATAGTTAACTTTCACTGTCATATATATCTCAACAAACACAGATCTTTAGACTTATAAATTTCATAGAGGTGATAAGGCCTTAAGCAAAGGGAGACTGCATTGCCAAATCTTTGACACATAAATATTAAGAGTTTCTAAGGTATTTTATTTTTCCTTCTTACCACTTCCAATCAGCATGAGGCCATCAAAACAGTGTACAGTGGATACCTTGAATAATAAAAAGATAGTCAAGATGTATAAGGACTAGATTATGACAGAGGTAGGGAGTTAACATAGCTCTACCTTAAGAGAAAAAAAGTATTTTCAGGATTAATAGAAACATACCAAGTAATTTTAGTGGTATTACTTTGCTCTTGTGAAGAGGCCAGTGGAATCTGTAATACATTCTAACTGGAAGAAGTTTCTGTAAAGCCACTTTAATTCTTCAAAATCAGTATTTCTTTTGACAAGGGAAAATAGGAGTTTGGGATGTGAATATCATATCCACCTTTGCATCTTTCAGGTCTTTGATTGTGATATTAATCTTTACAAGTCTTTAAGAATGTGGTATTACTTTTGGTTTGCTCTTCTGCTATGAGGCGAGAGTTCCAGCAATTTGTACTTAGCCTTTTCTATCCTGGTTGTCCACAGTTAATTTATCATGAAACTAGTGTGGGGATTCTGACAGCTCTGGAATTTATCTGTTCATATTGTGCATCAAAGAACTGGAAAAAAACCAGAATAAGTATGTGACCTACCAGGTACACTGTGAAGTGGACCAAGACCAAACTTCCATTTATCATCTAACTACCAATTGCCCCTACCGTTACTGGTGGGCCAGAGCAGTGTTTTGGGTCCCAAGGAATTAACTTCAGTTCAGAGGCAGTGCTATGCAATCTCCGTAAATTTTTGTCTTCCTTTCCTCAAAACAAATTTACTCCGGCAAATGGGTTTAGGTCTCCTCGAGAAAGATGGAGGGAGTGTTAGGCTGTGTAATTGTGGCAGTATTTCAAGGTCATTTCTGAAGTGGTCCTTGCCTCTGTCTTTCATGGAGATTTATATGTGGAATTGGCTCGCATCTGGGAATTGAAGTGAAGGTCCCTGACTGTCTCAATATTAAAAAGTCCATTACAGATTTCAAATGCAATCAGAACAGAGAACCAATTGTAGCTCATTTTTGAAGATTTTTTCCCCTTGAATTCATTTCTAGTAGCTAGAGGTGTATCAGTCAGTGTTCATTTAAGGATAGAGAAAAGTTTCTGTTAGTTAGAAATGCTAGAAATTTTAATACATAGAAATAGATGTTTATTCAACCATTTGTAATGACAGAAGAGAAGGTTAGGGAAAATAATATAGCTGAGAATCTTAGCTTGTTAGTGAAAATCTCCAAGAAGCTCTGACAAACAATGTCTGCCTGCAGCAGCAAAGCAGACGATATTCAAGGACTCAACCTGAAAAAAATGTTTTGAGTAGAACCCCAAGTGTGACTGCCACTGCCTCTGGGAAATAATGGCATCCTCCAGCAAGTTTTAAGCTAGAACTATAAAGGGAAGAAAACTATGATAAATGTAACTCCCAACACCTCTATATTTGAGAGAAGGCCTTAAAAGTTGGTAGCAATTATGCTGGATTAATAACAATTTAATACCAATATAAAAGATTCAGAAGGCTATCTAGCCTATTTGAATGTATAGAATAATGATTTTCCATTTTTGCATATATTTTTTCTAAGAACTGATCATCTCCTACTATTACCACTAAATTCTGAATGCCTCCAGAACACACACTGTAAGAGAATGACCTTTTGTTTCATTGACTTACTTTTAAATTCTAGAAAAGTACCTATTATTTAGTAGTTCATAGAGATAGATAAACAGATTGATCCATATATAATACATTTCCATATACAGTAAATTATATATAGGTAAAATTATGATGGTTAAATATATTTCCTTATATAGAGTTTAAAGTTATCTTTGTAATGTAACCCTCTTTCATTTCTAGATCTCAGCCTTGACAATACATACATAAGTCCACTCATTTTTCCTAATGTTATCCTTTCAAATATTTGAAGAATTATTTTCCTGTACCTAGTTCTCTACAAGCTAAATTTCCCAATTCTTTGGAAACATATCTCACATAATATAATTCCAAATCACCATTCAAATATTTTTCCCTTAAATATGCCAAAGTTTTCCAATATTTCTCATAAATCCTAACAAATCAGGGTGTCTGGAACTAAAAAGGATAGTTCTAAATTGTTTCAAGCAGAGCGTTGTTATGATTCATCTTACTCTATTGTATGTATATAGTAGAATATATACATGACTTGGCAGCCACTTCACACAGTCGTTTAATATTGCACATACTGTCATACAAAGCACACGTGTTTCAGAAATATTGCAACTAAAGCACACACACCTGTTTCTATAGATCTGAACTTGGCTTATGGTCTCAAGTATAGGAGGTCTATCTGGAAAAACTCCAGCCATTGTTAGTATACCAATAATGATTTGGACAACATCAATGTAACCTGCTAGCCAAGGAGAGTGAAATGGAATGTGCATGTGTGAACAATGATTATTTCACCATACTAGTCAGTGGGGGCAGTAAATACCATTGAGTGTGTGTACTGTGTAGAGGTTGCATTCAAAATGACTGAGTGAGTAGAGCAATGAATTTGCATCAAATTTCATGTTAAACTTGTACATTCCTCTGCAGAAACTATTCAGATAATTCAGAAGGCTTTTCGGGATGATGCAATGAGTGCAGTGCAAATAACAGTGTGGCACAAATGCTTCAAAGATGGTCAAGAGTCTGTTGAAAGTGATCCATGTTCTGGAAGGCCTGCAACAATAAGAACACCTGAGAATGTTGAATGTGTGTGGGTTGCAATCAACAAAGATTGGCCACTGATAGTGTGCAAACTAGAAGCTGATCTGGAGATCATAAAAATTACTGTCTTATATTTTGATGCAGGAACTTGGCATGAAGAACATCATGGCATAATATGTTCCATAGTTTGTGCTACCAGGGCAGAAGGAACATCGTGTTGCAGTTGCTAATGGCCTGATTCAAACCGCTACCAATGAACCAGATTTCCTCAAGAAGAACATAACTGGAGATGAACTGTGAGTGTATGGCTATGATCTAGAAACAAAGGCCTAATTGTCCAAATGGAATCACCTAGTTCTCCATACCCAAAAAAGTCACAGCAAAGTCACCATAAGATCAAGACTATGTTAATTGTTTTTCATTTGGGAAGTTGTTTTCTTATCACAAGTACACCTCTCCAGGCCAAACAATTAATAAGGAGTACTACCTCAACATGCTTTCTCAGTTGAGAGATACAATTCAACAAAAACAGCTACAGCTATTTTTTTGTTTTTTTTTTTTGGTAATTGGCAGCTTCATCGCAACAATATGCCTGCTCATGCATCACATCTCGGGCAGTTTTTTTGGGAAACGTCTAGGTTCTTGGTGGTAACAAGGAGTGAAGTCAGGTATGTGCATTCACGACTCATGATAACAAGTGAAACAATGGTTGACCCTGTCTATTTTATGGATAAGTGTGCACAATATAGTTCTCTTGACAGCAGAGGGAGCTCATGAAAATTAAACTTAAAATTGACAGTAGAGCAAAAGAGTCTCAGAGCAAAGAAAGTAGTCTTCATCAAATAAAGTTTTAAAGAGAAAAAGAAAATAAGACATTACACATTGAATTAAATTTTACTAATGCTAGAACTAGCAAATGTTCTAACTAAACTAATGGTTTGGTGATATAAAACATTTTGTTTTGGTAAATTGTTTTGAAAGAAATCCATAGTCTAAGCAAGGCACAGTTTTGTGATAAAAGCATCTACTTTGTATTACTCTTAAGTTTTATAAATATTTCAATGAGATTAATGAATTGTGGGGAACTTTTTCTTTATCACACCTAAATATATCTGTTATACTAAAGTTTTCTGTTAGTCCACAGAAAGTCCAAACTCAAATTTCGATTGAGAACATTGCATTTGACAGTGAAGAAGCTGGTATATGTGCTCATCACATGGCAATGCTTACATGATTCGTATATGGGTCATTGGGACACCATGAAGAAAATCAGCCAAGAAAGTTAAGAAATGGCCTGAGTGTAGAGTTAGAAAAATGCCCGAAGACAATAGGTTGGTGATTTACTCTTTTAATAACAGTTGGTGAGTTGTCAAACTCTTTTAAAAGGCATTTCCTTTCTTCCATAGAAAATGGTAGATTGCAACCCTGAAATTCTTCTATGCTTCCAAAACGCACAGAATTCCCACTGATACTTTTGATCTAAAGGCCATTTTCCAGAGAAAAAGAAGTTTGCTTCCTGTGGCCCGCATATACCCTGATGTCCATACCTTCACAAAGTAACCAGTTTATAAAAGTACTTTTAGTTAATAGATTAATTTTCAAAACTCTTAGGATAGTTGAGTTAAATAAAGCCTTCCCAAAAGCAGCAAATAGGATTTCAGTGACATTTTCCATCTTAGAGATAAATTGCTTGTGTTACAAATAAGGCTGTTTTATAATTAGCGTTTTCATTAAATATTTTACTGCATATTTTTGTGCAGCACTTTTCAAATGTCATAATTTTTCTTTTTATAAAGCACGTTTTAAAACTGAAAACCCTATATTTAAATGTTTTGAATGTGCTGCCCTTGTCTCGTTATTTTCATATTCCTCATTTTGTCTCTAATTCATGAGAAGCACAATGAGTATAAAAGAACATGTATAAATAAAAAGTATTATTAAGAAAACTTTGAATGATATGTTGTCATTCTTCGTAAAGTATGCTATGGTTACAAATTTCATATGTACTTATAAGAGAAAACATAAATGGAGAAATATGTGCTACCATGTATCTAAATATAATTATCTAATTATAAGATACAATGATCTACTACAGTAAAATTAATACATTTTTGGCAAGTTGGAAATGAATGTTATTTAAAATTAAAACAAATGCCAGACAGCTGGTCTGGCTCTGTATGTAAGGAGCTTGGGAATTGTCATTTTTCCTAACAAGTAAAAAAGGCTGAAAAGGCTGAAAATACTGAAAAATCAAAATATCTTCATGGATCCACAAGAGAGGGGCGGAGAAAGGGTAAATTGCTGCCCTCGAAACTGGGGAGACAGAGGGACAAATACAGGGAGCCATGCCTTACCTGAGCAAAGACTCAAGTGGAAACCACCCACGGAAAATGCAAGGAGGTAGGAGGACTTGACTTGTGATTGACAAGTTCGTGGAGATTCAGGGGGGCAATACTGACAGCTGAACATTTCAGACCTCACAGTCATAAGTGGTCCCACACAGTACCTTGAGATTCACCTCCACCTGAGGCAAGTCCCTACAGTAGACAGTGTAGAAATCTCCCGTGGGGCAAGAGGAGGATTAAAAAAAAAAAAAAACTCCCCTCTAATAAGAAGAGAATTTTCAAAATAACCATTTTGAAATACTCCACAGTACTTTTCTTAAAAAGGTCAACCCCTCAAGGGAAAACAGTTAACTGGGACTGAAATAGCTTGGGTCTTATCAGGGCCCAACTGACTTGAAATAAAAGGAAATAGCCAAATGCAGCACACTCAAGTCATCCTGTCCCACCTGAGAGAGAAAACAAAACAAATCAAAACAAAACAAAATGAAAACACTGAAAATCCCTTGTGTAGTTCACAAGTCCAAGGGCAGTCTTTATCTACTTTCTTTCCTACTCTATCTGTATTTTCAGCTTCCTATTTGTCAGCAACATTGTAGATGGTATATTTTTATCTCTGTTCCTCTTACATTTCTCATACACCTTCAATTAATGTTCTCATTCCCATATTAATCCAAGTGTATTCTTTGCCTGGATATTTTCTGCTGCTGGAACGTTTTACATAGACAAGCTGATGGGAGTTATCACAGATCAAGACTTTCCAACTTCAGCCAGGTGTTCAAAGACACACAATCCCCTTATCAACTGTTTAAAGTTTCTAACAATCTTTTCAGATGCTCAATTCTTTTCTTGCTATTTGTTACATGTACTTGATAACTCCCACTCAAAAGGAAGAACAGGACAGTAGTCAAGAATCTTCCTCAAATCTCTGTATTTATGCACTTAATCTGTACTTTATTCTATACTTATTTCCTTTCTTGTTGCAATAGGTCTCTCTCCTCAAACTCACATTGAGATTTCCAATTCTCACTACAGTATCTGGCTCCTGCTTTGCTTTCTGATATTCATTCCCTCTTATGTTCAGCTACTTTCACTAACTTTCTGCTACATTGACATACTTTCTGTTCAGAGAAACTCCGTGCGGTTCTCCCACCAGGACTTTGCAGCTGTTGGTGCCTCTGTCTATAACGCTCTTATCACAGATCCGTAGGTGCAGCTTCCTGCCAGCTCAGATATAACTTCTTCCTTGAGTACTTCACTGGCCACATAGCTAAACTTTTATCCTTTACTAATCCTTTTTCCTCCCATTACTTAACACTCATCACTATCTTATTTACTTGTTTTCCTATTTCTGTCCATTTTGCTTCCCAGGCAATTCTCCTATAATATAAGCTCAGGAGGTAAAAAGACTATGTTTTCTAGCTCATTATTATAATTCTGGCACATAAATTAGTGTCCTGAAAATACTAAGTGTTCCATAAATATATTATATTAAAATGACTGAAGTTGTCTCTCAACATTTAAAAAAATAATATTGGTATTATACTGTAAACATTGTAGTTATTGACCTTTAATATCATGCCAATTAATAAAAATAAAGGTAAAGGAAAAGAAAAGAGGTAGAATAGATTTGGTCCTAATGTTTAAAAATAAATTTATTTTCAATAATTTAATGCATGTTACACAATCCTATTTTATATGTAAAATTTTAATTGTGGGGTTTCTACAATATATTTTGAAAACTTTCACTATATATTATACATTGTATATATAATAGACACATATATAATAAATACTTTTGATATAGTTGTTAGCAATATACTTTAAAGAAACATCATTCATGATGATGGCATAATAAACTACTTGGACCCTCTTCCCAATTAAATGACTATAAATAGTGAACATAATCTTTTAAAATCTTCAGTTATCAGAAATCATCTCAAGGTCATACACAAAATGAAGATAAATTATTTAAAAATCTGCTAAGTCTTTGTAAAAACAGCAATAGTTTTTGACATTGAAACCAGGATGTGATCCCTTCCTGCCCTATAGTTTAATGTGATAGGAGACACACGCCAGTCAGGTAAAGAACATAGGACAACCACTCCCCACAGCTGAAGGCTGTGTCTCAACAGAGGATACAGACCAGCTTTACTCATTTTGTTAAGCTACACTTAGTTGCAGCTCGATTCCAAAGAATAGCTAAGAAGTCTGGTGCTCTCTCTTCCACCAAGTCTCATTCTTAGGGCAGCCTCCTCACTTCAAACCTCCTCACTTCAGCTTGCTCTTAGGGTAGAGGTTCCATAGCAGGAGGGGCAAGCCAAGAAACCAAAGGCTAAAATCCCAGCCTGCTCAATAATCATGACTCAGAGGTGTCACTCAAATAGAAGCAGGTCAGGATACTGTCCCTTCCCTGCCTCTAAAACAATATCAGTTTTTTGTCAAGGGTGAGAGGAAGGTGGTAAGAAGATAAAGTTTTAAAACTTTCTCTAAGGTCACAGACTTTATTTGGGTCAGAGTGAATGTTCAAGAATAAGGGTGTGCTAGAAAACAATGGATATTTTGGTGATGAGCAACTAAGATGAAGCTGTTCACTCTGTGAGAGCAGTAAGTTAAGTTGTAGACCACTTAGAAGTTTACCATAGAGGACCAGAGAAAAAAGATAGCAGAGAAGGAAACATTTCTGAAGTCATTTTCAGAGGTCAGATATCAAAACCAGACAAAGAAAGAAAACTAGGGACAAAGGTCCCTTATAAATATAGATGAAAATTTACAACAAAATACTAGTGGAGTGAATCCAGCGATGCATAAAAGAGTTATGCACATGGTACAACGTGCATGAACCATGAGAGCATCATCCTAAGGAAAAGTCATCAGTCACAAAAGACTGCCTATTATACAATGTAATTGTGTGAATCCAGAATAGAGAAAGTTTTAGTTCATTTTATTTACTAGAATCCAATCAGTGAACTGCCCAAAAGGAGAAAAAGAGAGAAAGAACATATAATAAAGATAACTAGAAGAATAACGTTTGAAATACTGTGAGAGAGATTACTTCTACAATTGCACTTAATGATCGTAAGACGTTGAATATGTTTAAGAATAACACTATGAATGTACTAATTCTTCAGTTGCTCTGTTTCCATATGTCTCACGTAGGTGAGCTGATCATCATTACTGTGGGTGGAATAATGCTTGAGGATGTCCTTCTCTCATGTAATAGAAATATAAGAGCATTTTATTTTCTACATATTTTACTATATACAATGCATTTCTATTTACATCCTACATAGATTTTACCATGCATACGTGCATATAAAACATAAAATAGTGGAGTACACACAATGCTATTAATTAGTAGGTTCTCTTATTTTATTGCTGCGGAGTCATGTTCTTATAGCGTGCACTTTTCTCATACCGCCTCACTCGATAGCGCATTCCCTATCAGAGACAAATATGCCTGCACCACCTGTATATTAAAATAAATGAAACAAATAATCAAACCTCTGTTCTCAAATGCCTTGATTCTCCAATAATTTAGTTCCCGACCAAGTTGTTCGTGGAAACAATGTCTCAGTTGTCTAGCAAAATTTTGGGTCTGGATTCTCTCCCACACAACACGTTCATTCTGATGTCTGTATAATCAGCCTCACGTTGCTCAGGCAACAAACAAAGGAGATTCTGTTTGAGAACATATTGTTTCTTGAACAGATTTCAGAATTAATTAAATTAGAGCACCAAGGTTCCACTACTGTCTTAATCCTCACCTCCCCATCCAGCAGATGCTCTACATTCACACACTCAGTACAGACAGAGTTTCTCCTGTATCTCTTTCTTCCCATTACCTCTGAGAAAAGCTTTTACTGTTTCCCTCCTAATTCATATAATCTTCTAATTCTGAGATCTGATTTTAGTGCCTACCTCTAAGATAAAGTTCAAACTATTTGGTGAGTCATACATCCCAACCTTTCCCTTACCCTCACTCACTCCACATATCTTTGTATTCCAATTTCATCAGACTCCTGTATTTTATTCCATTACTGAGTAAATCCTCATTCTTTGCTTATATATTGTTTCTTATGAGGAAGTAGTTTCCTCTCTGTCTTTTTTCCTTCCAATTTGGAACAGGATGATTTTGCTACTCATCCTTCATAGCAAAACTCAAATTTCACTATCCTTTAAAATGTTTTAGGCAACTCAGCATAGGTATTTCTGTTGAATATTTTTTTTATTTTCAGTTCATATGAAGCAGCTCCTGTAAGTTGTAACCACAAAGCATGTTTCAGATTTTCTTGGAAAATAAGTTATATTTTTAAATAAAGAAAATACAGATATTTGTCTTTCACTGACTGGTTTATTTGACTTGGCATAATGCTCTCCAGTTCCATCCGTGCTGTCTCAAAGGACTGGAGCTCCTTCTTTCTTTCTGCTCTGTAGTATTCCATTGTGTAAATGTACCTCAGTCTTTTGATCCACTCATTTACTGATGGGCTCTTAGTTTGTTTCCAGCACTTGACTACTGTAAATAGTGCTGCTATGAACATAGGGGTGCATAAGTTATTTTAGATTGGTAAGTACCATGATCTCACCTATAAGTGGAATCTAGAACAAAATAAACTAATGAACCAAATAGGAAACATAAAACAGACTGAAAGTGACCAAAAGGGAGGGAGTAGGTAGACAATGGTGGAAAGAAAGGGAAGGAACTAGTCAAAGA
>PVKM010002577.1:0-63710 GCA_004027735.1 Carollia perspicillata | reverse complement strand
AACAAAAAGATTATTTAAAAAAAACAGCATTAAAAAAAAAAAAAAACCCACACACACAAAAAACACACCTCTTGTTGGTTTCAAACTGGCCAAACCGGTTTTTCTGGTCTTGCTGGCAGCAAAAGGCTGGGGGTGATTCTCTCCTCCTGACATTCACCCAACCTGCATTCCAAGCACTGTCCTACCTGGCAGTCTGACTCCTTTCCCCAATATCCTTGACGTTGGAGTCCTGATTCTCTTCTGATCACTTTTCCTGGTTTTCACCACCAGACGCTGGGGTTCACGGGTGCCCACTCGTTTAGGCTGGCGCCAAATGCCTCCCTTCCCAGCAAACCTGGGCCCAAACGCCTCCCCTCCCAGTGCCACCGGGATCAAGTTACTGAGCCTTCTCCCCACGGCCTTCCCACCCATGCCTGGCTAGGCTGGGAGTCAGCCTCAGGGCTGGGGCCATCACAGCAGATTCCCCAGCCCTTCTGTTTGATAAATTCCTGCTATTCAAACCTGGCGTCAGCCAGCAACTCCCGGATCAGTGCATGATTCAACCCAGTCCTCGGCTCTCCCTAGGTGGCCCCCCGCAGACTTTGAGAGTAACCACAGCTTTGAGCATTTTGCTTCTTCCTCCTTTTTCCCCTCTCCTCGACCAGAGCTCTGCTCTTGCTGTTCCAACCTTGGTCTATCAGGGAGGGAGGGAGCAGGTGACCCAGCTGTCTCCCACAGATTTCAGCAGGCCGTCCACTTTTAAGCAGTCTGTGGTAGACCGAGAGCCTGCTCTGGATGCCGGGTGCCCGGCGCTGGGCCTGAGGGTTCAAACTCGCCCGGTCTTGCTGATCCCCGGGACCTTAGTGTCCTGAAATCTCCTTCTTACTGTCTGGTTTCTGGTTTTTCAGTGTCCGCTACAGCTTTGTGGATTCTTATTTCAAATATGCTGCAATACTGTTGTCTGTCTGCTCCGTTCCTCCATGTATTAGCCAGTTTTTCCTGCTGTGTGTAGGGGGAAGTGAAATTCGCTCCCTCCTACTCTGTCTCGATATTCCCAACTCCTGGTGATGGCTTTTTAGATACAACAAGAAAGTTCAAGTATTTTGCCCATTTTTTAATTGGGTTGTCTGTCTTTTCTGGAGTGGAGTCATGTGAGTTCTTCATATATTTTGGAGATCAAACCCTTGTCTGAGGTATCATTGGCAAATATGTTTTCCCATATAGTTGGTTCTCTTTTCATTTTAATGCTCTTTTCATTGGCTATGCAGAAGCTTTTTAATATGATGAGATCCCATTTGTTTATACTTTCCTTTATGTCCTTTGCTTTAGGGAACATATCTGTGAAGATGATGTTGTGTGGAATGTGAGATTTTCCTGGCAATATTTTCCTTTGGACTTTAATGGAGTCACAACTTATATATAAATCTTTTATCCACCTTGAATTTATTTTTGTGTATGGTGTAAGTTGGTGCTCGAGTTTCATTTTTTTTTTTTGCATGTAGCTGTCCAGATCTTTTTAAAAATTTTTGTTCAAGTACAGTTTTCTGACTTTTAGTCCCATCTCAGCCCACCCCTCAGCCTTCCCACCTCCCTCCCATTTCCACGCCCCCTTGTTTTTGTCCATGTGTCCTTTATACTTGTTCCTATAAACCCTTTCCCTTTTCTGCTGAAATTCCCTCCCCTCTCCCCTGTGGTCATTGTCAGCCTGTTCGCTATTTCAGTGTCTATGGTTATATTTTGCTTGTTTGATTGTTTTGTTCTTTAGGTTCCCATTAAAGGTGAGATCATATGGTATTTGTCTTTCACCACCTAGCTTATTTCGTTTGGCATAATGCTTTTCAGTTCCATCCATGCTGTTGCATAGGGTAGGAGCTCCTTCTTTCTTTCTGCCACATAGCATTCCATTGTGTAAATGTACCATAGTTTTTTGATCCACTCATTTACTGATAGGCACATAGGTTGATTCAAACACTTGACTATTGTAAATTGTGCTGCTATGAACATTGGGGTGCATAGGTTCTTTTGCATTGGTGTTTCAGGCTTCTTAGGATATGGTCCTAGCAGTGGAATTGCTGGGTCAAAAGGCACATCTATTTTTAGTTTTCTGAGAAAATTTCATACTGCTTTCCATAGTGTTTGTACTAGTCTGCAATCTTACTAGTAGTAAACTAGGGTCCCCTTTTCTCCACAACCTCTCCAACACTTGTTGTTTGTTGCCTTGTTTATGATGGGCACTCTTACCGGTGTCAAGTGGTATCTCATTGTGGTTTTAATTTTCATTTCTCTGGTAGCTAGCAATACTGAGCATCTTTTAATGTGTCTCTGGATCCTCTGTATGTCCTCCTTGGAGAAGTGTCTGTCCAAGTACTTTGCCCATTTTTTAGTTGGGTTGCTTGTCTTCTTAGAGTGGAGTCCTGTGAGTTCTTTATATATTTTGGAGATTAAACCCTTGTCTGAGGTATCATTGGCAAATATTTTCCCCATACAATTGGTTCTCTTTTCATAATAATGTTGTTTTCTTTAGCTGTGCAGAAGCTTTTTATTTTGATAAGATCTCATATGTTTATTTTTTCCTTTATGTCCCTTGCTCTAGGGAACATATCAGTAAATATGTTGCTGAATGAAATATCTGAGATTTTCCTGCTTATGTTCTCCTCTAGGATTTTAATAGTGTCATGGATAATATTTAAATCTTTTATCCACCTTGAATTCATTTTCGTGTATATTGGTGCATGAGTTTAATTTTTTTTGCACAAAACTGTCTAATTCTCCCAACACCATTTGTTGAAGAGGCAATTTATACTCCATTTTATGTTGTTGCCCCCTTTGTTGAATATTAATTGACCATAGAGACTTGGGTTCCTTTCTGGGCTCTCTATTCTGTTCCATTGGTCTATGTGCCTGTTTTTATGCCAGTACCAGGCTGTTTTGATTACAGTGGTCTTGTAATACAGTTTGGTATCAGGTATTGTGATCCCTCCTACTTTGTTCTTCTTTTTCAATATTACACCAGGTATTTGGGATCATTTATGATTCCTTATAAATTTTTGAAATGTTTGTTCTATGTGTATGAAATATGCCATTGGTACTTTAAAAGGCATTGTGTTGACTCTGTGAATTGCTTTGGGTAGTATGGACATTTTGATGATGTTAATTCTTCTGATCTATGAACATGGTATATGTTTCCATTTGTGTCTTCCTTGATTTCTTTCTTCAGTGTTGTGCAATTTCTGGGTACAGGTCTTTTACCTCCTTGGTTAGGTTTATTCGTTAGTATTTTATTTATTTATTTTGTTGCTATATCAAATGGGATTTTTTCTTGATTTCTGCTTCTGCTGCTTCATTGTTAATATACAAAAATGCCTTTGATTTCTGGATATTGACTTTGTATCTAGCTGTTTTGCCAAATTCATTTATTAGGTCAAGTAGTTTTTTGGTGGAGTCTACAGGATTTTCTATGTACACTATTGTGTCATCTCTGAACAATAACAGTTTTATTTCCTCCTTTTGGATTTGGATGCCTTTTATTTACTTTTCTTTTGTGATTGCTGAGACTGTCCCAATACTATGTTGAATAAAAGTGGTGAGAGTGGATAACCTTGTCTTGTTCCTGATCTTAGTGGAAAAGCTTTTACTTTTTTCCCATTGAGTATAATATTGGCTGTAGGTCTCTCATGTATGGCCTTTATTCTGTTGAGGAATGCTCCCTCTATTCCCACTTTGCTGAGTATTTTAATCATAAATAGGTGCTTACCTTATCAAATGCTTTTTGTGCATCTATTGCAATGATCATGTGATTTTTTTCTTTCATTTTATTTTTGTGAACAGACACTTTGCCAAGGAGGATATACACATGGCCCAGAGACACATTAAAAGATCCTCAGTGTCACTAGCCATCAGAGAGATGCAAATTAAAACCACAGTGAGATACCACCTCACACCCATCATAATTACTAACATAAATATATCAACAAAAAAGTGTTGGAGAGGATGTGGAGAAAAGGAAACCCTAGTGCACTGTTGGTGGGAATGTACAGCGGTGCAGCCACTGTGAAAAACAGTATGGAATTTTCTCAGAAAACTAAAAATGGAACTGCCTTTTGACCCAGCAATTCCACTGCTGGGATTATATCCTAAGAATACTCAAACACCAATGCAAAAAGACCTATGCACCCCAATGTTCATACCAGCACAGTGTACAATACCCAAGTGCTGGAAGCAACCTAAGTGTCCATCAGCAAATGAGTGGATCAAAAAACTATGTTTCATTTACACAATGGAATTCTATGCAGTAGAAAGAAACAAGGAGCTTATACCCTTTGCAAGAGCATGGATAGAACTGGAGAGCATTTTGCTAAGTGAAATAAGCCAGGCAGTGAGGGACAAATATCATATGATCTCATCTTTAACTGAAACATAATCAACAAAAGATAAAAGCAAAGGAAATATAACCAGAATTATTGGAAATAAGAACAATCTAACAGTAGCCAGAGGGGATGGAGGAGGGTACAGAGGGCAGAAGTGCTTTCAGGACTACTATACATGATACATGGACAAAACCAAAGAGGAGGGTAGAAGCAAGGGAAGGAGGGGGTTTTGGAGGAGGTGGGAGTGGTGGTGAAAAATTGCAGACAACTGTAATTGAACAACAATAAAATAAATTTTAAAGAGACATGGAAACCATAAAAAAGTCAGTCAGAAATGAAGGATACGTTAACTGAAATGAATAATTTACAGTGAATCAATTAAAAAATAAAGTGGCCTTATAATACACTATATATATATAACAACAAAGTAATCATCCATGAAAGAAATAATGGTAATTGATAAGCTAGACTATTAAAATAAAAAAAATCTGCTCTCTTAAAAGACACTATAAGATAATTAAAAGAGAAGCTAAATATCACAAGAGAAATATTTGCAAAAGATGCATATAATAAAGAACTATCCACCAACATATACAAAGAAATCTTAAAGTTCAACAATAAAATAACAAATCAGGTTTAAAGATGGGCCTAAGACCTTAACAGACACCTTACAAAAGATATACAGATAGGAAATAAGCACATAAAAAGATGCTCCACATCATAAGTCATCAGAGAAATGCAAATTAAACAAGTACAATTACATACTCATTAGAATGGCCAATGTCCAAAACAATGAATGGCAACACCAAATGTTCACTGATGAGATTGTGGAGCCTGTGAATCATTGCCGCTGTGAATGAAAAATTGGCTAACCACTTTGGAAAACAGTCCAACAGTTCCTTACAAACCAAAACATATACTTACCCTACAAACCAGTAGTTATATTTAGTATTCGCTCAAAGGATTTGAAAACATGTCCACATAGAAAACTGAACATTGATGTTTATGGCAGCTTTATTATTTTTTTAAAAATGTATAGTTGTTCAAGTACAGTTTTCTCCATTTTCCTCCTACTGCTCTCTCTCACACCTCCAATGCCCACCTCCCAACTCCCACCCTGAATCCTACCCCATTATTGTTTTCCATGGGTCCTTTATTCATGTTCCTTGATGACCTTTCCCCTCCTTCCCTGTTATCTCTGTGCCCTCTCCCATCTGGTTATTGTCTGTTTCTTCTTTATTTCAATGTGGATGGTTACCTTTGCTTCTTTTTTGTTTTGTTGATTAGGTTCCACTTATAGGTGAAATCATATGGTATTTGCCTTTCACTATCTGGCTTATTTCACTTAGCATAATCTTCTCAAGTTCCTTCCATGCTCTTGTGAAGGGTAGGAGCTCTTTCTTTCTGCTGCGTAGATTTTATTGTGTAAGTATACCACAGTTTTTTATCTACTCACTTTTTGATGGGTACCTCAGCTGTTTCCAGCACTTGACTATTATAAATTCTATTGCTATGAGCATTGGGGTGCATAGGTTCTTTTGTATTGGTGTTTCAGGATTCTTAGGGTATAATCCCAGCAATTGAATTGCCAGGTCAAAAGGCAGTTCCATTTTTATTCTTTTTGAGGAAATTCCATACTGTTTACTACAGTGGCTGCACCAGTCTGCATTCCCACCAACAGTGTATTAGGGTTCCCTTTTCCCCACTGCCTAACCAGCAATTATTGTTTGTTGATTTGTTTATGTTGGCCATTATGATGGGTGTTAAGTGGCATCTCATTGTGGTTTTCATTTGCATCTCTCTGATGGCTAGTGATGCTGAGCATCCTTTCCTAAGTTCCTGGGCCCTCTGTATGTCCTTCTTAGAGAAGTGACTGTTAGGTCCTCTGTCCACTTTTTAATTGGGTTGTTTGTTATCCTGGAGTGGAGCCATGTGAGTTCTTTATATAGTCCAAGATATCATTAGCAAATGTATTTTCCATATGGTTGGTTCCCTTTTCATTTTGCTGATATTTTCTTTAGCCATGCAGAAGCTTTTTATTTTGATGAAGTTCCATTTGTTTAATTCTTTCCTTTATGTCCCTTGCTCTAGGAGACATATCAGTGAAAACCTTACTGTGTTAAATATCTGAGATTTTCCTCCCTATGTTCTCCTCTAGGACTTTCACGTTGTTGAAAATTATATTTAAATCTTTTATCCATCTTGAGTTTATTTTTGTGTATGATGTAAGTTGGTGTTTGAGTTTCATTTTTATGCGTGTTGCCTCCCAGATTTCCCAACAGCATTTATTGAAAAGGCTATTTTTACTCTATTTTATGTTGCTGCCCCTTCCTTTGAATATTAATTGACCAAAGAGGCACAGGTTTATTTCTGGGTTTTCTAGTCTGTTTCATTGATCTATGTGCATGTTCTTAGGCCAGTATAAGACTGTTTTGATTACAGCTTGTAATATAGTTTGATATCAGGTATTGTGACATCTCCTACTTTGTACATTTTCTGAAAATTGCTGAAGCTATTTGGAGTCACTTATGGTTCCATATAAGTTTTTGCAATGTTTGGTCTATATCTGTGAAATATGTCATTGGTACCTTAGTAGGGATTGTGTTGAATCTATAAATTGCTTTAGGCATTATGGACATTTTGATAATGTTAAGTCTTGAGTTTATTTCTGGGCTTTCAGTTCTGTTCCATTGGTTTATGTGTCTGTTTTTATGACAGTACCAAACTGTTTTGATTACAGTCATCTTGTAATACTGTTTCAAAACAGGTGTTGTGATTCCTCCTATGTTTCTCATCTTTTCAAAATTGCTGCAGCTATTTGGGGTCATTTATGGTTCTATATAAATTTTTGAAATGTTTTTGACTATATTTTGCTTGCTTGTTTGTTTAGTTGCTTAGGTTCCTGTTAAAGGTGAGATCATATGGTATTTGTCCTTTACTGCCTGGCTTATTTCACTTAGCATATAGTCAAAGACATTGAAATAGAAAAGGGGATGACAGTATCCAGAGGGGAGAGGGGAGGGAATTTCAGGGAAAAGGGGAGGGGATTATAGGAACAAGTATAAAGGACACATGTACAAAATCTAAGGGGGGTGAAAAGGGGAGGGAGGTGGGGAGCACTAGGGGGTGGTCTGGGATGGGAGTAAAAGACAGAAAACTGTACTGAAAAACAATTAAAAAAAAGAATAAAAATATTTTTTGAAATATTTGTTCTATATCTGTGAAATATCTCATTGGTAGTTTAATAGGTATTGCATTGAATCTGTGAATTGCTTAGGGTAGTATGGACATTTTGATGATGTGAATTCTTCCAATCCATGAATACAGTATATGTTTTCATTTGTTTGTGTCTTTCTTAATTTCTTTGTTCAGTATTGTGTAGTTTTCTGAGTACAGGTCTTTTACCTCCTTGGTTAGGTTTATTTCTAGGTATTTTATTTTTCCTGTTGCTATATCAAATGGGATTTTTTCCTGATTTCTGTTTCTGATATTTCATTGTCATTATACAAAAATGGCTTTAATTTCTGAATATTGACTTTGTATCCTGCTGTTTTCCCAAATTCACTTATTAGGTTGAGCAGGTTTTTGGTGGAGTCTATAGGATTTTCGATGTACGCTATCATGTCATCGGCAAACAATGAGAGTTTTGTTTCCTCTTTTACAATTTGGATGCCTTTTATTTCCTTTCCTTGTCTGATTGCTGAGGCTAGGACTTCCACTACTATGTTAAATAGAAGTGGTGAAAGCGGACAACATTGTCTTGTTCCTAATCTTAGTGGGTAAGATTTTAGTTTTTGCCCATTGAATATGATGTGGCTGTCCGTTTATCATATATGGCCTATACTGTGTTGAGGAATTTTTCTTATCTTCCCACTTTGCTGAGTGTTTTTTTAATCATAAATGGGTTTTGTAACTTATCAAATGCTTTTCCTGCATCTATTGATATGATCATACGATTTTTGTCTTTGCTTTTGTTTATGTAATGTATTACATTTATTGACTTGTAAATATTGTACCATCCTTGCATCCTTGGGATGAATCCCTCTTGGTTATGTTGTATGATCTTTTCAATGTATTGTGGGATGCTGTTTGACAATGCTTTGTTTAGGAACTTAGTGTCTATGTTCATCAGCAGTATTGGCCTGAAGTTTTCCTTCTTTGTTGTGTCTTTATCTGGTTTGAGGATTAGGATGATGCTGGCTTCATAAAAAGAGTTTGGGAGTCTCCTATTTTTTTGGATTTTTTGAATGGTCTGTGAAGGATAGGGGTTAGTACTTTCTTAAATGCTTTGTGAAATTCCCCTTTGAAATTATCCAGTCCAGGGCTTTTGTTTATCAGGAGTTTTTTCATTACTGCTTTTATTTTGTCAGCTGCTATTGGTCTGTTCAAGATTTCTGCTTCTTCATTGAGCTTTGGAAGAGTATTTTTCTAGAAACTTGTGCATTTCACCTAGGTTTTCAAATTTCCTGCTATAAACTTCTTTGTAGTTATTTTTTTCCAATCCTTTGTATTTCTGTGGTATCAGTTGTAATCTCTCCTCTTTCACTTCTAATTGTGTTTATCTGGGTACTCTCTCCTTTTTTCTTGGTGTGTCTTTTTAAAGACTTGTTGATTTTGTCTATCTTTTTAAAGAACCAGCTCCTGGATTTATTGATTCTTAGAAGTGTGCTTTTAGTCTCTATACCATTTAATTCTGCTCTAATCTTGGTTATGTCCTTCTTCTACTTGTCTGGACTGTCTTTGTTGTTCTTCTAGTTCTTTAACATATAGAGTTAGGCTGTTTATTTGAAATGTTTCTATTTTTTTTTTTAGGTAGGCCTGTATGGCTATGAACTTCCCTCTCAGGACTGCCTTCATTGTGTTCCATAAGTTTTGGATTGTCATGAATTCATTTTCATTTGTTTCCAGAAACATTCTTATTTCTTCCACAATCTCATTTTTTATTCATTCATTGTTTAATAGCATGATATTTAGTCTCTATGAGTTTGAGTGTTTTTGGTTTCTCCCTTGATGTTGGTTTGTATTTTTAGTCCCTTTTGGCCAGAGAAAATGCTTGATATGTCTTCAATTTTCTTGAATTTGTTCAGGCTTGTTTTGTGTTCTATCATGTAGACTATCTTTGAAAATGCTGCATGTGCACTTGAAAAGAATGTGTATTTTGCTTCTTTGGGATGAAAGGCTTTATATGTATATCAGTTAAATCCAATTGATCTAGGGCATTGTGCAATGGCACAATATGTTTGTTGACATTTTGTTTGGAAGATCTATACATTTTTGACAGTGGGGTGTTGAAATCCCATACTGTAATTGTGTTGCTGTGAATATCTTTCTTGAAGTTTCTAAGATTTTCCTAATGTATTTGGGTGCTTCCATGTTGGTTGAATATATGTTTGCAATATTTATCTCTTCTTTATGGATTCTTCCCTTGTGTATTATTGAGTATTCTTCTGGGATTTTTTTATGGCCCTTGTTTTGAAGTTTATTTTGACTGATGCGAGTATTGCTGTCCCGGCTTTTTTTTCCTGTGCATTTTCTTAGAATATTTGTTTCCAACTCTTCACTTTCAATCTATGTAGGTCTTTTATTCTGATGTGGGTCCCTTGTAGGCAGCATATGTGTGGGTCATGATTTCTTATCCATTCAGTTACTGTATGTCTTTTGATTGGAGCATTTCATCCATTTAGGTTGAAGGTTATTATTGATAGGTACTTATTCATTGCCATTTTTTCATGCCTGTGTTCCTCATTCTCTCACTCTTTTCCTTCCTTTTTCTTAAAGAAGTCTTTTTAGCATCTCTTGCAAATCTGATTTGGTGGAGGTGTATTCTTTTAGACTTCTTTTGTCTGGGAAGCTCCTTATTTGGACTTCCATTTTAATTGAGAGCCTTGCTTAGTAGAGTAATCTTGACTTTAGGTTTCTGTTTTTTATTATGTGGAATATTACTTGCCATTCTCTTCTGGCATGGATCATTTTCATTGAGAATTCGGATGCTAGCTTTATTGGGGTTCCCTTGTATGTTACTTCCTGTTTCTCCCTTGCTGCCTTTAAGATCCTCTTTTTCTTGGGATTTTGCCATTTTAATTATGATGTGTCTTGAAGTGGGCCTCTTGGGGTCCTTTTGATTGGGACCCTGTGTGTTTTCTTGGATTTGTGTGATGTTTTCTTTTATCAAATTAAGGGAGTTTTCCATCATTACTTTTTCAAACAGTTTTCCTATCTCTTGCTCTCCTCCTTCTGGCATCCCTATTATATGGATATTGTTATGTTTCATGTTGTCTTGCAGCTCCCTTACCACCTGTTCTTTCTTTCTGAGTCTCTTTTTCCTTTTTTTTCTCTACCTGGATGTTTTTATATCCTGTCCTCCAACTTGATGATTTGATCCTCTGCTTCATCCCACCTGCTTATAATTTCTTCTAATGTGTTTTTTATTTCTGAGATTTTATTTTTCATTTTTCCTGGTTTTGTTTGTAGTTTTTATTTCTTTTTCCATGCTGATGTACTTCTCACTCAATTCTTTGTAGTCATTTGTGAGTTCATTGAGCATCTTTATAACCATTAATTTGAATTCTCTATCTAATAGTTTGGTTACCTCCATTTAATTTAGCTCATTTAGTGGGGAGTCTTCCATTCCTTTTGACTGTATGTTCTTTTTTTGTCTCCCAATTTTAGTTTGTTTCTCTTTTTGTTTGTTTCTCACTTCCTAATGTTTCACTTCACTAGCTGTCTTTGTAGGGTGAACTTCTATGGTAGGAATTCTGTGGGGTTCAATGGTGTGGTCTCTTTGATCTCCTTGTCTGGATGGTATTGGTTTTCCCTTTCTTCTGTTTGTGTGGGCTCTCTTGTTGTACTTGGGTTTTTACCTTTCAGTTGTTCCTTTGTTGTGATTTCTTTCCTCCAGAAGATATAGTGATGTTCATACCTCCCCCCATTCTTGTATGTGATCAGTGGCAGGGGGTATTCAAAATGTATTAAGACAGCAGAAGGGTATTTTATGGGGTTTAAAGTACCAGCAGGCAAAGAAGTTATAGGAAATTCTTTGGATATGTATAGTGTTAACTGTGATATTTCATCCAACTAGCCACTTTTCATAAAAGGTGAAAGAGATAAGACTCTTGTTAGAGGAAAGGATCATTGTGAGCTGAATCCAGAAAACAGAGTGCTCATACCAGGTTATATGATGAGATACAATGAGATTAAGGGATGTGAAGTAGGCATAGTGTGAGAGAGAATAGTGTTAACCACAACAATAATAATGCTCAGGATTAAAATGAAGCAGGCTAAGATCAGGAAGGGTTGTCGTGTAGTATGTACAATTGTATCAGACAACAATTATTTATAATAGTACTGGAATAATAATAATATGACAAGAAATATGTGATTTGGATAGCCATAATAGAAAGTATCTGATCAAGAGATTTGTGTTATTGAAACATGCATGAAGTGAAAGGAGGAAAATTAATACACAATAAAGATAGAATAATAAAAAATAGTCAAACAATGTTATTAAGTGGAGAAATAGAGCAAGAAAAACTAAACATAAGGAAGATAAATAAAAATACTAATAAAATAAGAGTGGTAAAAATAATGACAAGATAATATTAATACACATACACAATAAAATGCCAACTCTATGGGATAGCAAATTAACATTTGTCTCTGTTTCTCAGTTTTATTGGTTAGCCTTGTGCTTCCCCATTCAATCTGTCTCTGGACCCTTTGTAACTCCAAGTCTTACTGTCTCACTTTGGGGAAGGGAAAAAAAGAGAAATAGAAGAGAGAGGTTCCAAAAAATAGCCTCCTACTGACTTTAAACAGCAGCGAGTTCTGCTGTTCTTCCTACATGCCACAGGAAGAGGGGTGCTCATCTTTGCTTTCTCCCTTCCTTTGATTCTGAGAGGAGGTGGCCCAGGTCTGGGTTATAATATTCACAGTTTCCTTGCCTCTGGTCCAGGTCTTCTATGAGCTGCCAGGATCAAATCAGCTTCTCAGCTGCTCACAGCATGAGTCAATCTCCAGCGTGGAGCCAGAGACAATTGGGGTACATAGTTCTGTTCAGCTACTATCTCTGGTCATGCACTGGGAGACAAGCAGGGCTCACATTTCTGCTCAGCTGTTGTCTCTGGGTGCACAGAGTGAGGCAAGTGGTACACAAGGTTCTGCAGAGTCCCTCACTCTAGGTGCCCAGTGTGAACAAGTGGGGTGCAGAGTTCTGCTCAGCCACTCACTCTGGATGTGCACAGCTGAAATCACCCTTAGGGCAAGCCAGCCACTGCTGGAGAGTTACTTACAAAACAGCTGCCCACAGTTCCAACAAGTGCATGACTTTTCACACAGTCCCACTTTCCAACCAGTCCGGAGAGTATTTGAGTCAGGATCCAAATCCTGACTCAACAGTCCAACTCTTCCCTTCTTCACATGTCACCCAGCACCCCAATTTCTCTGGTGCCAGCATCCACAGTCCCAGAAGATGTGTATTGCCTCTGTGTGTGTCCCATTTCATCTCTATTCCCCCCAGTGACTTTTAGCATCCAGGTTCCTCCTGGTGCTGGGCTGCCCCCCCTCCTCTGATGGGGGAGGGAGCTGGCAATCTAATTCTCCTCCCTGTATCCTTTGGCAAGTGCCAGGTTGGAGCTACAGCAACCTTGGTCCCAGTGCAGATCCCAGGGACCTTACCGTCCCAGCACAATCTCCTCACCGTCTGTTTTTCAATGTCCTCTGCAATTTTTTGCCTCCATACTTCATATAAGCTTGGATTCAGTTGGCTGTTCACTCTGTTCCTCAAAAGATCAGCTAGGTGTTCCAGTTGGGTACAGGAGAACTGGGCTCTGCTCCCACCTACCTCATTGCCATCTTCTCGACTAATTTTTGTTTTTGACATTTTATTGTTGATGTAGAAAAATGCCATTGATTTCTGAATATTGACTTTGTATACCTTTGCCACATTCACTTATTAGGTCAAGTAGTTTTTTTGTGAACTCAAAAGGTTTTCTATGTATACTATCATATGATCATATAGTAGCTTTATTCATAGTTGCCAAATTTGCATGCAACCAAGGTGTCCTCAGTACATGAATGAATAAACAAACTATGGTACATCAATATAGTAGAATACTATTAAGGACTAAAAAGAAATGTTATCAAATATCATATGATCTCACGTACAAGTGGAACATAATCAACAAAAACAAACAAGCAAGCAAAATATAACCAGAGGCACTGAAATTAAGAACAAACTAACAGCAACCAGAGGGAAGGGATGGGGATAATGGAGGTTAAAGGGGGAAGTGTTTTCAGGAACCTGTATGAAAGACACATTGACAAAACCGAAGGAGGGTAGGATCAAGGGTGGAAAGTGGGGATGGCTGAAGTCAGGGGAGGGGGGAATGAAGACAACTGTACCTGAACAATAAAAAAAAAGTGAAAAAAATGTTATGAAGCCATGAAAAGTCATGGAAGAACCTAAAATGCATATTACTACATGAAAGAAGCTAATCTGAAAAGCCTCATACACTATGAATCCAACATTTAACATTATGGAAAGGTCAAGACTTTGGAGAAAATGAAAAAAATCAATGGTTATCAAGGGTTGGGGATGCAAGGTGGATGAAAAGGCAGAGCACATAGGATTTTTAGGGCAGTGAAACTCCTCCATATACTGTAATGATAGGTACACGACATTCTACACTTTTCAAAATGTATATAATGTACAACAACACCAAGAGTGAACCCTAATTTAAACTATGAACTCTGGGTGATGATGTGTTAATATAGGGTTATCAATTATAAAAAATGTATCACTTATGAGGGAAAATGTTGATTATGGGGAAGGAGGCTATGCATGTGTGGGGACATGGGAAATGTTTTCCACTTAATTTTGCTATAAACCTAAAACTGCTATAAAAAGCCTTATTTAAGAAAAAACAAAATTTTGTGTCAATATTTTTTAAAAATTAATTGTTTATTGGGGTAACATTGTTAATAACATTTAAGGTGTACATTTCTATAATACAACATCTGTATATTGTATTGTATGCTTACCATGGAGCATCTAGTCTCCTTCTGTCACCATAGATTTGAACCTCCTTCCCTTTTCAGCTTCCCACTCCTCAATTCCCATGTAGTAATCACCATACTGTTGTCTGTGTCTATGAGTTTATTTGTTTGCTTTACTTGTTCATTTCTTGTTTTCTGTTTAATATCTCACATATAGGTGAAATCATATTATGCTTGTCCTTTGTTGTCTGACTTATTTAGCTTAGCATGATACTCTCAAGATTTATTCATGTCATTACGAATGGCATTATTTCATCATTTTTATGGCTGCATAGTATTCCATTGTATATATGTTCCACATGTTCTTTATTTAATCATTTGTGAAAAAAACACTTAGGTTTTTTCATGTCTTGGCTATTATAAATAATGCTGCAATGAACATAGGGGTAGGTATGAAGTCTGCCAGGAAAAATTCTAGCTATTGTTAATATAATGAGAATGGTTTGCATGACATTGATGTAACCTGGCAGCCAAAGAGAGTAGACTGGAATGTGCATACATGAACAATGATGACTTTATTGTACTAGTCAGTGGGTGGTAGACACCATTGACAGGATGTGTACTGTGTGGCCTTTGTATTCAAAATGACCGAGTGAGTAGAACAACAAATTTGAATCAAATGTTGTGTTAAGCTTGAACATTCCTCAATGGAAACTATTTAGATGATTCAGAAGGCTTTTGGGGATGATGCAATTAGTGCAGCACAAACACTTCAAAGGTGGTACTGAATCTATTGAAAGTGATCCATATTCTGCAAAGCCTGCAACAAGAAGAACACCTGAAAATGTTGAACATGAAGAGGCTGCAATCAACAAAGATCAGTGACTGGCAGTGCAGTATCTGGAAACTGATCTGGGAATTCCAAAAACTACTGTGTTGGAGATTTTGATGTAGGAGATGTCATGAAACCTGTCATGGCAAAATTCATTCTGCAGCTTCTGCTACCAGAGAAGGAACATTGTGCTGTAGTTGCTAATGACTTGATTCAAACCACTACCAATGAACCAGATTTCCTCAAGGAGTCATAACTCTGAAGGGAACTGAGATATCATTGTCCTATGCACAATATTTCTTCTACATTCTTCAATACATGTCTCTATTTTTCATATTACATGGCTGGATACTTTCTGGACAGACCTTGAATATCTTTAGGAATGTGTTTTCAAATTTTGGGGGTAGACACCCAGAAGGGGGATTGATAAGTTGCAAGGTATTCTTAATTTTTTGAGGGGCTTCTATACTGTTTTCCATACAGAACCCCACTACTCAAAGGCAGAAGAGAAAACAGGAATTTGGAGTGTTTATGCCAGGAGTACCATGGATAAAAGCAGTTGATTGAGGCAGGACAACAGGCTGAGACACAGATTTTCTGTGTGACTTTGGCTAGGTTTTGGTTTTCTTTTTTTTTTTTAATATTTTATTTATTTATTTTTAGACAGAGGGGAAGGGAAGGAGAAAGAGTGGGAGAGAAACATCGGTGTGTGGTTGCCTCTCATGGGTCCCCTACTGGGGACCTGGCCTGCAACCCAGGCATGTGCCCTGACTGGGAATCGAACCAGCAACCCTTTGCTTCACAGGTCCGTGCTCAATCCACTGAGCTACACCAGCCAGGGCGGTTTTGGTTTTCTTGTCATAAATGTGTATTAGCACAACACCTCCTCACCTCAGGATTTAGTGGCATAATGTCTTAGAGGGTGCCCTGAACAATATAAAGCATTAGGGCTAGGTCATAATATCCTTCTCTCAGACCCTGCCAAGTATGTGGAGGGCCAGGAAGTGTTACTCAGGCTTTTTATAGTTGAGTTTGGATCCTGAACCACTCATTAGGTTCCAATTCTAGTCCTTACTACAGGGATTAACAGTGGTGGGCATCCCAGATGACAGAGTGAACATGTTTTTTGGCACTGGCAAAAGGCTGCCCTCAAATAAGAAAATACTGTCTTGAAAAGACATTATACTTGTTTTAGAGTCTAAATCCTAAAGTTGTTTACAATTTTAATTACAACTGGGGAGTGAACATAATATCTTCAGTGCTCATGGACTCTGAAGCCCTTAAATTATTGATGTGGGAGCTGCCCCTCAAACCCAAAGTTGTGCCTGCCACCCCTGCTCATCCATTTCCACCTTTTCCTTGTTTTTCATTGTAGTGAATACATAGCTCAAACCCATCCTCCAGGCCACTGGAACAGAGTGAGGCTATGTACACTGCACTAAAGAAAGGGTGTTGCCAGGCTCAGAAGCCTTGGAAAGTAAATACTTGCTTGTCTATTGATATAGAGTGTCTTAAGTTATACAGTTTGTTGTTTGTTGACAGCACCTGTATGGACATTTATAAGGCAGAAAGCCAAAGGCAGAAATTCCAATTCTAGTTATAATACCCCCCCAAAATTGAAAGCAGGGTGTCAAATAAATATGTATACACTCATGTTCATTATCAGCATGATACAATAGCTAAGAACTGGAAACAATGCAAGTGTTCATTGATGGCTAAATGTATAAACAAAATGTGGTATATACATACAATGACATATTATTTAGCATGAATGAATTTTGAGGACATTATGCTAGCCACAAGATAAATACTGAATGATTCCTCTTATGTTAAGTACTTAAAATAGTTAAAACAACAGAGACAGAAAGTAGAATAGTGGTTGCCAGAAGATTGGGAAGATGAATGTAGGGAGTTATTTTGCAAGACTAAAAGAATTCCGGAGGTAAGTTATACATCATGTAAATATACTTAACACTACTGAACTATACACGTAAAAATGGTTAAGATGGCAAATTTTGTTACTTTGTGTATTTTACCACAGTTAAAAAAACTCCAATGCCCTGGCTGTACCACAGAAAAACTAAATCAGAATCTCTGTGGGCGTACCACAGGTATCTGTCTTAAAATTCCCTCAGGTTAAAATAAGGTAGAGAACCATTGGACTCAAGGCAGGTCACTGCTGTAATCCAGGGATATAAAGTAAAGCAAAAAGGTGACAGTGAATAAAATAAATTGGACAGTTTGAAGGGAGAAATATCACTGTTCAGTGATAGATTAGATAGAGCAAGTCAAAGAATGGATCAGAGTCCCAAGGTCTTAGACTAAATTGTGGATTTGTTGGAAAACTGAATATTTATGGGGAAGTCTTTGGGAAAAATTTGAGGG
This sequence comes from Carollia perspicillata, assembly GCA_004027735.1. NCBI lineage: Eukaryota > Metazoa > Chordata > Mammalia > Chiroptera > Phyllostomidae > Carollia > Carollia perspicillata. The sequence continues at coordinate 46,154 of PVKM010002577.1, read as the reverse complement.
TGATAATTTCTTTGGTTATTTGGTCTTGTACTTGGGTAGAAATTTCTTAGAGGCAGCTGGGAATTTTCATATGTAAAATAATGTATGCATTTTCCCATAGGAGGCAGAGTTCCCTTTTTACATTAAAAAAGACCAGAGGCATTTTAATGGTGTCAGAGCCTATATTTAAGTCTTTTATCCATCTTGAATTTATTTTTGTGTATGGTGTAAGTTGGTGCTCGAGTTTCATTTTTTTGCACATAGCTGTCCAGTTCTCCTAACACCATTTGTCAAAGAGACTATTTTTACTGCATTTTATGGTGATATACCCCCAGAGCAAGGGATATAAAGGAAAGAATAAACAAATGGGATCTCATAAAACTAAAAAGCTTCTGCACAGCTAAAGAAAACAGCGTTAAAATAAAAAGAGAACCAACTATATGGGAAAACATATTTGCCAATGATACCTCAGACAAGGGTTTAATCTCCAAAATATACAAAGAATTTACACGAATCCACTCCAAGAAGATAAGCAACCCAATTAAAAAATGGGCAAAGGACTTGGACAGGCATTTCTCTAAGGATGACATACAGAGGATTCAGAGACACATGAAAAGATGCTCAATATCACTAGCCATCAGAGAAATGTAAAGTAAAACCACAATGAGATACTTCTTTACACCAGTAAGAATGGCCATCATAAACAAAGCAACAAACAACAAGTGTTGAAGAGGTTGTGGAGAAAAGAAGACCCTAGTGCACTGTTGGTGGGACTGAAGACTAGTACAACCACTATGGAAAACAGTATGGAATTTTCTCAGAAAACTAAAAATGGAACTGCCTTTTGACCCAGCAATTGCACTGCTAGGATTATATCCCAAGAACCTTGAAACACCATTCCAAAAGACCCTATGCACCCAATGTTCATAGCAGCACAATTTACAATAGCCAAGTGTTGAAAGCAACCTAGGTGCCCATCAGTAAATGAATGGATCAAAAAACTATGGTACATATATACAATGGAATTCTATGGGGCATAAAGAAAGAAGGAGCTCCTACCTTATGCAACAGCATGGATGGAACTGGAAAGCATTATGCTAAGTGAAATAAGCCAGGTGGTAAAAGACAAATAGCATATATTTCACCTTTAACAGGAACCTAAGCAACAAAACAAACAAGCAAGCCAAATATAACCAAAGACATTGAAATAGAAAACAGGATGACAGTAACTAGAGAGGAGAGGGGAGGGAATTTCAGGGGAAAATGGAAGGGATGATAGGAACAAGTATAAAGGACACATGGACAAAAACTAAGGGGGGTGGAAATGGGAGGGAGATGGGGAGCACTGTGGGGGAGTGGACTGGGATGGGAGTAAAAGACAGAAAACTGTGCTTGAATAGCAATTAAAATAAAATGGGAAAAGAAGAAATAACACATAAATTTTCCTTAAAAAATAAAAGACCAGGGGCAGAAAACTTGTTCAATGGATATTATATCATTTGGAGCCAATAGCTCCTTTTGGCACAGCTGTGAATTTGAAGATCTTTATTTGAGGCAGCCCTCCTTGCTCTTCTCATTGCCTTGAATATGCTGTGCAGCTCCTCTTTTTCAGGATCTCATTTAAGTGTGGTTGCCCAGTTCCTCTGACCTTTCTAGAAAGGTCACAGTAATCTAATTTACAGCAATAGAAACTTTCTACAGTAGTTTTCTGACAGCATTCACATTTTAAAAGCAAACTGAATAAAAGGAACAGTATTTAACAAAATATAAAATAAAACTAGAATGATACATTTCAGGAAGGGGGAAATTTGCATTAGGAAATTTTTATGTTCTCAGATATTGGCAAAGCACCTCTGTAAACAGTCCAGGGTAGATGTTCAGACCTAGGTGAGTGAGTGGGAGATTAAGTGAATCACATGCAGAGAAGGGAATGGCCAGTGGAAGGAGATTAACAAGTCACTTACACGACCTAGCCATATATAGTTGAAAGGGGAAAAATCAATGAGACATTAAATAAGCCATCTTCCTGTATCATGGAATCATATTTTCTAAGCAGAACAGAGTCATGTCTCTCTATTGTGCCTGCAGTATTCAGTAGGCTGAAGATTCAAGGAAAGCCTCTGAAACTTTCCCCCAAATGAACTTTGAGATGCTTTTATCACAGTGCCCACATTGCATGCTCTGACTTCAAGCTGTTGCCATGTTTATTTTGGACAATTTAAGGAGGAAAGTCCAGGCTGTTCATGGAAACAGTGCGGGGAAGAAAGAAAAAAGACAGAAAGAAAAAAGAAAAACTCCTGGAAAAGCATGTAGAGTTGTTAAACCCTAAATCTCTTTAGTTCAGTGTCTACTACATACAGGTAGTGAATAAACACTTGTTCAATGAATAAAGACAGTAAAAACAGCTTCTGTGTGATCAATTCTATGGTTATTATTTTGTTGTGCTGACTGGGTGGCATGTTAAAGGAAAACCCAGAAAGCCTGGATTCTAGTCCTAGTTTCATAACTCATTAGTTTTGTGACATTGGCCCAGACACTTTGATTTCCCCAAGCTTGTTTCCCACTTGTAAAGCAGGGACAATGAAGCTGACATTTTTTACTCCCATGTTTATAACTCAAAGTTGCTCTGCAAATATAAAGTACAATCATTTTGAAAGCACTTGGCCTTGTAGAGAATTGTGTGAATTAAATGTATATCTAATTAGGTAAAAAGAAAGTAAAACTTATATACCTTAGATGTGAAAATAAACTCAGCAATTTGTGTAACACTAATTTCAAGAAGTAATACATTAATTTCAAGAAGGAAATTTGTAAAAAAAACTCAGATGTAAGAAATGTTCAACATTCTGGCCTTTGAATAATTCTGATGTGCAGTATTTTTACAGTTCTCTCTAAGAAATGTATATCAGGGTTAAGAACTCATTAATATCCATGAACAAATACAGAATTCCTACCATGTACCAGGCACTGTTAGACACCAGGTATCAGTGTTATGCTTCTGTTACTGTTTTTGGAGCAATTACTGATTTATTTGTTTAGTGTATGCTAGTCTTTCCAGGTGTGTGTGTGTTTCATTAGCTTGGAAGAGTGCTGTATTTTACTGATTTATATGACAAACACCTTTTGATGTGTTAACAGCATTAATGGATAGCACTGTCTGAAGTGGCTTAGTGGATTGAGTGATGGCCTGCAAACCAAAGGGTCATGGGTTCAATTCCCAGTCAGGTATATGCCTGGGTTGCAAGACAGGTCCCCAATAGGGGGCGCTCAAGAGGCAACTACACATTAATGTGTCTCTTCTTATCTCCCTCTCTGTCCTTCTCTAAAAATAAATAAAATCTCTAAAATAAATAAATAAATAAAAACTGTAATGAGTATAGTGTCACCAGGAATTCTGTGCACGTTTTTCTATCTCTAATCCAAGTTTTAAGTGTATGCTCGAATAGCCTTTGTACATTAGTTTAATATTAGCTGGATGAGTAAGTTTTAGTTATTGTATCTTCTTCAGTATTAACAAACTCATTGTACAGCACCAAATGGTAAGCTGATGTGTCATTTGATTTTGGCTAAAATGAATTATGCTTAAACATTATGTAGTGGTTTATGATGTTTGACTTTTTCATGGCATATTAAAGGATTTGTTTAAATGTTAACTATAAATTTGGTAAAATGATAAAAATTTTTTCACTTTTTGATTATATTTTCTCTCAAAGTACAGCTAAACTTTATCTATCCATCATAATTACAGTTAGAAAGGGCAAAAACACATCTTTTTTAAACCAATGGGCTCTGACATAGTAATTTTCTTTATTACATTTTGAAGTGCAGTTTGGGCAAAGGGAGTGATAAAACTCAATACAACACAAGAAAGAATGAGTACACATACTAATGACGACACTCATATACATCTACTGCTTATGTACTTACAAACACTAAATAGGAAAATCTTACTCATCTTGGTAGAAAAACAGGATAGAGATTACAACTTGGGGGTTTTGTGATATTTTGTCTGTTGCAGTTTGTCAAAAGGCAATTTATCTAAAACTGCAAAATAGTTTGGCTGACTAAACTGTGAAGTGATACAAGTGATACATAATAATAAAAATGCTTAGGGAAATTTTTTGGGTGCTAAAGCCATGTGTATAGTACTGTGTGGGTGTAAAGAACAGACTTCTCTTTCTGTCTCTCTTCTGCTCAGTTTTCTTTTTTTATACTTCAAAAAAGATTTATTTTTTAAATGCAGCACAATATTTAATTCCTTTTTGTTCATTTCCTCTCACCCCAGCCAGTTTTCAAAAACTGTGAAAGTTGCTGACACTGCATATGACATGTTGGATTGTTAAATCACAATTTATGTGGTCACTTGTAAATATGGATGGAGGTGCAGTGAAAACTTGTTTGTGCATTCTTTGACATACTTTTTCCCCATGTGCTTATCCCCATTTTAAATCACACTGGATACTTTTTTAATCATATTTTTTATTGTTTTTCAAGTACAATTGTCTTCATTTTCCCACCACCACTTTCCCCCACTCCACTTACCACTACCTCCTATCCTCAATTCCATCCCCCTTTGGGTTTGTCAATGGGTCCTTAATACATGTTCCTTGATGGCCCTTCCTCTTCATTCCTCCAATATACCCCTGACCCCAACCCTCTGGTTACTTCCAGTTTCTTATTTCAATGCCTCTGTTGATATCTTGCTTTCTTGTTTGTTTTGTTAATTAGGTCCCACTTATAGGTGAGATCCTATGGTATTTGTCTTTCACTGCCTAACTTACTTCACTTAGCATAATGCTCTGCAGTGACAACACTGGATAATTTTTTGCTTTGGATATAGGGGTCTCAGAACTAAGAAAGATTTGGGCGAGAACTCTGGAACTGACTTATTTTTGTAAGTGCTCCCTCAGGAGAAGTTTGAATGATAATTTAGAAAAGCAATTCTCCCACTCATCATACAAAAATACTTTTCTGACCTGCTTGCTACAATACCTGAAATTGTGACCTGAAGGGATTTCTTCCTCCCCAACACTGGGGTTTGGGAGTCCCTGGATATTTTGGTGGAGCAAATTATTTAAACTTATTATTAATTTCATGGTTAAAATGGGGCTACTGATAGTTACTAACAACTGATTAGTAACTGGTAAAATGATACTTACTGATACTCAGAGTGAGGCTACTGATTCTTACCAAAGTGGGTAAGACAAATAATTGACAATACAAAAACAAATAAGACAATGCAATACAAACACTTGATATAATGCTCAATAGTGATAATTATTGTAGTTGTTACTATTTTTCCTTTTGTTAGGAGGAAGAGGAGAAGAAAAAATAGGCCATTAATAGAGTAGGGAATTTTTTTCTTCTCCCAAATACACCCTGGGAGATTATTGATGTGCTGAAGGGAAGGCTTTTATGTTCATTGGCTAAGAGGGCTTCTAGGATCGGATCAGCCAAAAAAAATCAATTAATCAAACAAACAAACAAAAGCCCAATGAGTTTTAGAAAGGGGATATGGGAGGGTACTGCATAATAATGTGTTTATTTGCAAGGTGCTTTAACTTTTCAAAGTACTAAGTCATCTGCTGGTTTGTTTTCACAATATATAGGTGAAGTTGGCAGGATAGGTATCCCTTTCCTACTCGTGAAGAAACTGAAGTGCAGACAGACAAAGGAACCCTTCTGTCACACAAATTAGTGGTAGAATTGGGATTAAGACCTGTGTCTCAAATTTAGCACAGCGCCCTTTCTATTATGTGACATTCTCAGACTCAAAGAACTCCTTCATGGATTTGTGTCTAGCCCTTTGGTCTCTGTTTACGAGCCTGGAATTAGCATCTTGCAAAATAACAGGGATGAGAAATACTGTAGACTTGTGGTCCAAAGGTCTAGTTTCTTCTGGAGACGGCTGGAGGCATAGTAACTGAGTCAGGTGAGTTTTTGCTTCTGGGCTATGGATGGAGATTTTTTTCTAAGCCTGAGTCAGGCAGAATAACTGACTGTGGATAGCAGACTCCAGCCCAGAGTGCTCTTTAACACCATCTCTGCACTGTACTTCAGAGTCTAATGACTTCATTGAAAGGAATAAAAAGGAGGTGCCAGTAAGGAGGTTGAGAAATACCAGAAAAGCTTGATGCCTTTTTTTTAAATCATTTTACTTCTTTATATCCTCCCTTTGCAATGTTATAGATTCAAAATAATTCCAGAAATCAGAGGTGGGTCCTATAGATGTTAAACATTTGTGTTATGACTTTAACTACAAAATCCTCAGAGGCATTAGATTTTCTAATGTTCTGGGATAGCTGCAAAAGTTAACTTTAGGCAGAAAAGGGTTAACTTTACAGTCAATGTAGTTCCCAAACCATCAGCATGTAAATCATCTAGTCACATGTGAAAAATTCAATAACATAAAGGTAATTTTCTGGGAAAGTCAAAATAATTCTCAGGCCTTTGACCAGAAATAAGGATTTGGAACATTTCTTTATGCATAAAGAATGCTCCACTATGCAAATTTGGATTTATGTTACTTATCATAAGTTAATGTGGAGTACTGATAAGCTATTTATTAATTTAGCTGTAGTTTTTAACAAAGAAGACTTAAGGTGGTTAAGAAAAGAACAGATACACTAAGATCAAAACAGATGAACTCAAGACAAAACTAGAAAGAAGAAAGGAAGAAGGAAAGGATAATAGAAGAGCAATGAGAATTCCTGGCTGAAGAAAACTTGACAATGCTAATATAAGTACTTGAACTTTCTTGTGGCTTAAAGAAAGATGATCCCATAATGATTTGGATGCTCTCATTGTTCTATCTCACACTGGAATGCCTATTTCATTCATTCACCCATTTTTCATTAATTGACTTATTGCAATGAAACTTATTTGATCTTTTATTACCTTGGTACTATGCTGAACCTTAGAAATACAGCAGTAAACACAACCCAGAAATCTTTACCTTCATGGAGCTCACATTTTTCTTGGGAAGGAATTTAAACAAATTTTTACAAAGTGCTCAAGATGGATTAGACTTAAATATAAGTAGTGACTCCATAAAAGTCCTGGAGGAGCCCACAGGCACACCTACAAGATGTGCAGAAAAGTATAACAGCATCCAATAGGCACATCAAATCTAGAGTGGAGGTTATGAAGGTTTCTATTATCCAGTGAAACATATTAAACAATCCTAGCTTCTCGGTAATGTAAGGGCTTATGGAATTTCAAAAAAAGTGGAAAAAGAAATATATTTGAAAAAATATAATAAGTTGTCAGATGGAAGGGAGGTTCATGGCCTGGGTGAGAAAGATAAAGGGATTAAGAAGTACAAGTTGGCAGTTACAAAATAGTCATGGAAATATAAAATGAAGCATAGGGAATACAGTCAATAATATTGTAATAACTATGTAAGGTGTCAGGTGGGTTCTAGATTTCCTAGAGGGATTGCTTTGTAAAGTATATGATTGTCTAACCACTATCCTGCATACCTGAAACTAACACAATGTTGAATGTGAAACATAATTGAAAGAAATTACAAAGAAATATATAGGGTCAATGCAATCCCTATTAAACTACCAATGACATATTTCACAGATATAGAACAAACACTTCAAAAATTTATATGGAACCATAAACAACCCTGAGTAGCTGCAGTAATTTTGAGAAAGAAGAACAAAGTAGGAGGGATCACAAGACCTGATACTAAACTGTATTACAAGGCGACTGTAATCAAAACAGCCTGGTACTGACATAAGAACAGGCACATAGAACAATGGAACAAAATAGAGAGCCCAGAAATAAATCCATGTCTCTAAGTCCATTAATATTCAACAAAGGTGGCAGGAGCATAAAATGGAGTAAAATAGCCTCTTCAACAAATGGTGTTGGGAGATCTGGACAGCTACATGCAAAAAACAAAAACAAAAACAAACAAACAAACAAACCAAACCAAACCAAAACAAAAAAACCCCTTAGAACTCCAACTTACACCATACACACACAAAAGAAAACCCAAGATGGATTAGACTTAAATATAAGTAGTGACTCCATAAAAGTCCTGGAGGAGCCCACAGGCAGGAAAATCTCAGATATTCCACTCAACAATATTTTCACCGTTATGTCCCCTAGAGCAAGGGACACAAAGGAAAGAATAAACAAATGGAGCTTCATCAAAATAAAAAGCTTCTGCATAACTAGATAAAACATAAGCAAAATGAAAAGGGAACCAATCATATGGAAAATATATTTTCCAGTGATACCTTGGACTCTATAAAGAATTCCCACAACTCTATCCCAGGATGACAAACAACCCAATTAAAAAATGGTCAAAGGACCTGAGTAGTCACTTCTCCAGGCAGGATGTACAGAGGGCCCAAAGACATAGAAAAGGATGTTCAGCATCACTAGCCATCAGAGAAATGAAAATTTAAACTACAATAAGATACCACTCATACCCATCGTAATGGCCAGCATAAACAAATCAACAAACTATAAATGCTGGTAAGGTTGTGGAGAGAAGTGAACCCTAGTGCACTGTTGGTTGGAATGCAGACTGCTGCAACCATTGTGGAAAACAGTATGGGATCTCCTCAGAAAACTAAATATGGAAATACCTTTTGACCTGCCAATTCCACTGCTGGGATTTTACCCTAAGTATCCTGAAATACTAATTCAAAAGAACCTATACACCCCAATGTTCATATCAGCACAATTTACAATAGCCAAGTGCTGGAATCAACCTAAATATCCATCAGTAAATGAATGGATCAAAAAACTGTAGTACATTTGCACAATGGAATGCTATGCAGCAGGAAGAAAGAAGGAGCTCCTACCATTAGTGACAACGTGGATGGAACTGGAGAGCATTATGCTAAGTGAAATATGCCAGGTGGTGAAAGAGAAATACCATATGATCTCACCTATAAGTAGAATCTAATCAACAAAACTATAAAGCACGCAAAATAAAACCAGCAGCATTGAAATTAAGAACAAACTGACAGTAACAAGAGGGGAGGAAGGAGGGGATAAGGAGGAGAAATAGGGGAAGTGTTTTCAGGAACATCAATGTAGGACACATGGACAAAACCAAGGGGTTGTAGGATCAGGGGTGGGAGGTGGGGATGGGAAGTGGTGGGGGGGAAATGGAGACAACTCTATTTGAACAACAATTTAAAAAAGTAAAAAAAAAAAAAAGAGTGTATGCTAGATTAGCTTTCCTACCTTTGGTTTGCCAAAATAATGCATAATATCAGTATTTACATCTAGGGATTTGGTGGATAAAATGGAGGTACCTTAGTTTGTTTTCTATTTATATTTGCATAGTTTTGCCAGAGAGATGTAGATATGATTTGAATGTGTCTCTTGCATCTAAAAAATGATATCCCAGTAAATTTTGTTGACTGGGAAACTAAGGCTCATAACTGTAAAGAAAACTGCTCATAACTTTTTATTACTTTGTAATTTTAATTGAAATAATGCTTATTATCACAATTAAAGAAAGACAGTGGGGAAGTGAAATCACTGGAAAATCTGTCATCCTAGGCATCACGTACTTGAATTGTTGCGTGTTACCTTCTCATGCATATGTATTTTTATATATTTGCAATTATGGTATGTTTTTCATTTTTCTATGGACTTTCTATGCATGATCACTTAAAATGTATATGTAGCTATGTCTACCAAAAGATACTTTATATAATGTCAGTTTTCTTGGGATTTTAACTGATATTACTTGGGAAAAGCAAAACATCTCTGAGGTCTGACAAGTCTGAGAGTTTGTAAGAGTAAACATACTCCTTTACTGTAGGATTTTTATAAGCCTACATTATATTTTAAGAAAAAGATATTATTTGGCACTTCTTGGCTTATCTTCCACTATTCTCCTATCACTCTGTTCTTGAATCCACTATGCTCTTTTCCATTTAGACAGGGCTTTTGCACATATACATTTTCACTTTTATAGATAAAAGTGCATTTATCATATCTCTTTTAATTATTTCCCAATTGGCTACTCATTTTCAGGACATAGAATTAGTAACTTAAAGGCAGATACTGTTACTGGTTTCATCTTCAACCAGCACTATTTTGCTTCTCATGGCACCGTCTTTTTAGGAACGGCCAGTCAGATTTTGCTATTATGGATGTTTGCCAAAGCAAAACTGAAAGAAAAAGGCACATAATCTCATAGATTACAATGCCAAATATCAGGAACTTTCAGACCAGTTATTCTGTTCTCTTGGTTGATAAGATTTATTGAATGTAAATCAGCTTTCTTCTTTCAGGGATTTTTAGAATACTTGTTTCACATTGTTACATGAGTATTTTTTCCAGCGGGACACAGGAGTGACAATTTGTTCTCTTACACACTCTTGAAGGCTTATGATGCACTAAAAAAGGTGAAGGATGACTCTTCTTTAAGGTAAAACAGTCTCCCAAGAATGCAAACTGAGACATGGGGTACATACGTGCTTCTCTGTGTTTTGCTCCTACTCAGTTATGTTAAGTAAATGAAATATTTATCAAACGTGTAAGTAACCCCAAGTCATGGAATGATGTTTTGGTCCAATACATTGATTTTACAGATGAGCAATGGCAGATCCCAAACCTTGGTCACTACACTACTTCGGAAGTTGACATTTGTCTAGACTGTAGTGTAAATGGGCTCCCCTGAAGTTGTTCAAAGTGGCAGCCTTGTTCAGAGTAGTTAAGAGACTTTGTGGTTTCAGGCTGCCAGTCTTATTTGTTTGATGATAGAATGAAGAATTAAACATTTTTGAAAAGCTTGAGAGGTGGTAAAATCAATGTAAAGCGAAAAGTATAAGTATTCAATTTAGGTTTTGAAATCAATTCACCACATCCAAACAGGAAAAACCTGACTTGAAGGTATTTAAATTATAAAAGTCTTATGAGGAGTTAGTTAACCACAAGGTTGTATATGTGATGTGGTTTTGTAGAATCCAAGGCTGAAGTAATAGAGTCAGAGCATCTCAAACTCCTGTGTTGGTCAGAACACAACAGAAATCTGTATTTAGTTCTAAGTCATATTTTTAAAAATAGATGCTAACAAATCTTTGATCCCCAGGGTCATGTGCATGGAACCTAGTAACAACTGAATGAATGAATATTCAGTTAGACTACTGCTGAACTTATGATGCCATATGTAATGCATGTAGCACATAATAAGTCCTCAGAAATGTTATGTTTTTCCTTTCTTTTCACAGAAGGGTAATCAGAATGCTATAGATCCTAGCAAACAGATGACTAAAGAATCTTTCAAGAAATTGGAAATATACCCTGACCAGTGTGGCTTGGTTCAGCATCTTTCCACAAAGTGAAAGGTCTCTGGTTTGATTCCTGGTCAGGGAACATGCCTGGATTGTAGGTTAGGTCCCTGGTTGGCAGTCTCTGGTTGGGATGTGTACCAGAGGAAACTGACCAATGTTTCTTTCCTTCTCTTTCTCCCTCCATTCATCTCATTCTAAAAATTAATAAATAAAATCTTAAAAAAGGAAACTGGAGATTTTTCTGAGTCTTTGAGTATTCAAAAACTGAAAGCTGTAGTCTCTGCTTTTACAAAGTTTAATGTGCATCCCTACAGATATATTGGTTTGTTTTTATTAAGACCTTATTAGAATTGTAGACATGTCAACCACTGAGACCATCCTTCCTTCCTTCCTTTATTTTTCCACATTTATTGAGGTTCCTGGTAATGTGCTAGACTCTGGGAATTCAAAAATGAATAACTTGTGATTTCTTTTAAGAAATTTGCTGTGAAGGGAAGTTGATAGACATGAAAATAAATAAATTACAATGTAATATGATGACTGTGGCAATAGAAGCATGTATAGGGTATAGATACAGCACTTTAATTGAATAAATACTGACTTTGACCTGGCTGGTGTGGTTCAGTGGATTGAGTGCTGGCCTGTGAATCAAAGAGTTGCTGGTTCAATTCCCAGTCTAGGGCACATGCCTGGGTTGTGGACCAGGTCCCCAGTAGGGAGCCTGCAAGAGGCAACCACACATTGATGTTTCTCTCCCTCACTTTCTCCCTCTTTTCCTCTCTCTAAAAATAAATAAATAAAATCTTAAAAAATAAAAAAAATAAATACTGACTTTGAGGACCTTGAAATGTGTCAGGCACAGTGTGCAGCCTAAGAAACAGCTGGAGACAAGACATACTCATCTCTTGTGGAGAGTAAGCAAGTAATTACATGTGTGTGAGTATTTTGGAAGGGGAAACACAGCTACCATGAGAGTAAAAGTTAGGAGAAGAGAAAGGCCTCCCTAAAGATATGATGTTTGAGCTTAGGGTGAGTGAAGTGTACAAATTGGTCAAGCATGAATAGAGCAGAAGAGGAGTCCAGGCAAATGTCACAGATGAGCTGAGGGTTGTTAGATTTTTTTGAAATTTAATATCTTTCACAATAGGTAATATCATTTTGCAAAAGATGAAGGTGATGATTATTTCAAGTTGTTCACATATTTGTTGGAAAGAGAAAAAACTCAAGAAGCGCACAGAGTCAGCAAACTTGGAAAGTCATGCTTGTATCGTCAGTGTTGGCTTTCCTTACAGGCAGAATACAAGGCCTTGCCTCTTGTAAATTAAAGGGTTTGGAACAGACCCTCCACTCATATGGAGACTCATTTCTTTGGGTAGCACTTTCAAGAGCTTCTTGTTAAATTTACCTATTCTGAGAAGATACAACTTTTAACACATTACTGGGAATGAGTGCAATAGATTAGTTATTTTTTAAGAAAAAGGAGAGAATGGGCCAAAACTTAGGGCAGGGTAAATAAGTGAAAATTAAAGGACAATGAAGACATTTAAGGTTGTGGTGAGAATATACACTTGGAAGTGGATGGAAAGGCCTTCCAGATTCAAATTGTCTAGATCTGACCTTGAGGGTTGGATTAAAAGAAAATATTGAACACCTTAACAATTTTCACAAATGTTCTGAATAAAGAAATGGTATGTGAAGAAGTAAGAAAGAAAGATCTACCTTGCAAAATCCAATCAGTGAGACTTCTGTGACCGCCCCAACCCGAGATCTGTGATTTCTCATAATTATGTATGACAGATATTACATACCATTTGATATGTTTGTTTGTATGTCCTTGTCTCCTATCCTTCTTGAAATGATTTATTCAGATTTATTCTCTCAGGATTCTCAGTACCAGAAACTTGATGCATGTTTGAATGAATTAAGGAAGATTTTTGAGGGAATGGAAGAGGGAAAAATGATTTAGATAGAGGTTAGACAAAATATTTTATAAAAATACAAAAACTGAGGGAAAGGTATGTCAAGTAAGAAGAGCTATAATAGCATATAAAGGGGGCCTGATCCAGTTGGAGCAGCAGAGGAAGTTCTTTGAGGGAATGATATTGAGTTGAAATTTGAAAGATGACTAGGCATTAACTAAAAAGAAGGGACACTTGCCCTGGCTGGTGTAGCTCAGTGGATTGAGCATGGGCCTGTGAACCAAAGGATAGCAGTTCGATTCCCAGTCAGGGCACATGACTGGGTTGCAGGCCAGTTCCCAGCAGGGGATGCAGGAGAGGCAACCATACATTGATATTTCTCTCCCTCTCTCCTTCCTTTTCCCTCTAAAGATAAATAAATAAAATCTTTAAAAAAGAGGGGAAACTTGAAAGAGCAACTTAGGCAAGGCTACTGGGTGGTGATTGAGATGATTTAAAAGATAAATCAGGCCAAGTCAATAAGACTTTATTAATTCATTCAACAAATGTTATGTTCCTGACATCCCTTTAGTTCTGGAGATGTGATGATGAATGAGAAAGATTCCAAGATTCAAAGGGATTACATCATAGTGGAGGGAGCCAGATAAACAAACTTGCAAACAGATTGTTTGTTGATGGCTCCAGAGAGAGCAGTGACAAGACACATTTAGATACAAGGTTGAGAAACTGAATGGATGCTGGTGCCACTCAGCCACATAGAAAATGCTGAAGGAGGACCATATTTGTCTAGGAAGAGCATGGGTTTAATTTTGGAAATGCTATTTGATGTGCCTTTGAGATGAACAAGTGAATCTCAAGTTGTCAGTTGTATACAAGGTCTGCCTGGAAAAAGTCCATCCATTATGAATATAATGAGAATTATTTGCATGACATTGCTATCACCTGGGGGCCACAGAGAGTGGACTGGTATATGTATGTATGAACAATGATGACTTCACTGTACTAGTCAGTAGATGGTGATAGATGCTGTTGAGTGAGCATGTGTACTGTGTGGCCATCATATTCAAAATGACTCAGTGAGTAGAGCAAGAAACCTGCGTCAAATTTTGAGTTAAGCTTGAACATCCCTACACAGAAACTATTCAGATGATTCAGAAGGCCACAGCTATGGGCAACTGATGATTGGCAGCTTCATCACAACAACACACTTGTCCATGCCTCATGCCTAATGCCTCATGAAGGGTTTTTGGTAAAACATTAAATCACCCAGATGACGCAGCCCTCCTAGAGCCCAGATATAGTGCCCTGTCACTTCTGAATTTTCCCGAAACTGAAATAGCCTTTGAAAGGGAAAAGATTTCAGATCATTGATGAGATTCAGGAAACTATGATGGTGCAGCTGATAGCAACTGGGGGAACTGTGTGATATCCCAATGTGCCTACTTTGAAGGCAACTGAGGCATCATTGCCCTATGTACAATTTCTTGTATCTTCTTCAATAAATGTCTATTTTTCATAGCACATAGCTGGATACTTTCTGGACAGACCTCATATGTAGGTTTGAGTTTCACAATTGTCTGGGCCTAAGACATACACTCTGCAATCATTGATGTATAAATAGTAATTAAAGCCATAGTAGCACATAGAACAGCTTTTATTACCACACAAGCCATGTACTGTATAACTTCAGGGGAAACCATTTATATAGACTATGGTGTAAATAGTGTTTCCTGGAACTATATAGAGTAGTGGCCATTGATATAGAAAGATGACCTAGGGAAGGAATATAGAGTGAGGAGAAAAGTAAGCTTTTATAACTACATTTTGAATAACTTCAACATTTAATTACCAGGCAGTGAGGAAAGAGATATTTAACTAAATACCAGGCAGGGAGGAAAGGGAGAGTGAAGAGAAGCAGCAGAAAGCTGGGAGGAAAATCATGAGGGTGATGTTACTGACACCAAGGGAAAATAAAGCTTCTAGGGAAAAGTGGTCACCAGGGTCAACTGCTGCTGAGAAATCTAGTAAGATGAGGTCTGGACACATGGTCATCTCAGGTCTTGGTAGACTTAATAAAAGCTATTTTGGTGGAAGAATAAGGTCAGATTGGAATGGGTTGAGGAGTGAGTGGGAGGTGAAGAAATATAGACAACTAATGTGTCTTACAATGTGACATTTGAAAAATGTCCTTGCTAGGCCATGCAGAATAAGCCCCAGATAGGGTGATTCAGTTCAGAGGGAGGTGGCAACTTTGCAATCCCTAATTTGGAGGTGTTGGGCTTAGTAGTGGTTAGGTTTCTGAGCAATAGGTTTTCCTTCTTTCTCTTTTTCTGCCATTTTATTGTCTTGAATATGACATTGATTAGAATGTTAGTGTCCAAGGTGATGACCAAGAGAGTGATTTTGGAAAAGGAGCTGGAATTCCCCCCACACACATTGATTCTACTGTTATATTTGAATGACATTAATAAACTTGGAAAACATGGTGTAGACCAGACAAGAATTTTGGAAGGTCCTCTTCTGATATGAGGAACATATTCCTTAAGCCCTTTTGTTTAAATATGCCCTATTATTATTTTTCAGTGTATCCATTGCCCTTTAAGGTATATCAATCTTCTGATCACATGCAACTTACAATGTTTTTCAGCTTAGTGTTCCCTAGTGTTCATTGGGATGAACTCCCAGTGTTCCCTAGTGTTCCTTAGGTGAGGATTATTTGGGTGGAAGAGTTTAGAGAGCTCAGTGGCTTTAGGACACATTTTTGGGACTTGCAGATCCTCCTCTTGCTCTTGTCCTTATGGTTTCTGTCTATTGTTTGTGCACTTCAGTTAGGAGTTAGGAGAAGAGAAATCTGCAGCATGGAGCTGCCCACCACAATGCCTTTTAGAAAGAGTGCCAAGAATTGGAACTTATGCAAGTTCAGAAGAGGATCTTGGACGTTTTTTTTTCAGATCCATTTCCCAAGAAACTAAAAAAAAAATCTCACAGAGCCCTTATTTGTGTGGCTCAGTTGGTTGCAGTGTCATCCCATAACAGAAAGCCTGAGGGTTTGATTCCCAGTCAGGGTACTCACCTATGTCTCAGGTTTAAGCCCTGGTCTAGGTGTGTAAGATTTCTTGTCTGGGTACTTCCAGCCCAAGTGTATACGCAGGAGGTAACTAATGTTTCTTTTTTGCATTGAAGTTTCAATCCCTCCTTCCTCTCTTTCTAAAAGCAATAAAAGATATCATAGAAAAATATGGTTCATATATGTTTGATATAGTCCATAGTCTAAATTCAGTGCATGTTGCAATATAGTTCACAAGAAGGAAAGTATGCTAGTGACAGTCATTTCCAAGCAGGGACCCTGACACTAATTATTGCCTTCCCCTTAATACCCATATCTGCTACATCTAACATGTTTTAACCTTATACAGAATGGTTGTGACACCAAATGTTAGTCTCATTTACACATAACTTGTGATTCAGTAATTCACTACTAAGTACATCCAAGCAATGATAAAGGATGAACACGTATTTGCTCTCCTAACATAATTCTGCGCACACAAAGAGTTGATAACCCGAAAAAAGTGAAGAATTATGTAATAATTATGTGAAACAAAAAAATCAAGTGAAAGGGATACTGTTTCAGTGTTCAAAAGGGGAGTAAGTGTCAACAGACTTTCATTTCACGAAGAAGTTCAGTAGATGCAGTTCTGCCCAGCTAGCCTTCCCTCAGTCTGGAGTGAATTAAAGTTTGGAAAAGCTGTGGGTGTGGGACCCCGTCTGAGTCCTTGGGAGTAACTTGGAAGCTAATGAGAAAAGAAAAAGGTCTTGTATTAAGGAATCTTATTGACAACATGCCTAACAGAAGGAAGGTCATCGATATTCTTATTTTTCGGTCTCTGAATATTTCCATATCTTCTGGACTCTGTGTTCCCATTTGCAGTCTTTTATTTTTAGAATGGAAATCTCTTCAAGAGTTAAGCATTATTCTTTCAAGGAAAGTTCCACAACAACCCACATGACGTACTCATATTCTTGTTCTCACTATTACTTTTACCACTTGCTTCTATTGTATTTTCTCTTTGAACATTCAAATGTCAAGCATTTGCAGGAGTTTCTGGGCAGGAAGACTTAGTCTGCTAAGTTGGTGATAGGCAAGTTATCAGACAGATCAACCTTGAACAACTATTACAGGTTGCTGATATTGTAATATTTTGGGAAGACCTCCAAATCTTCAAATCTCCAAATAGTGTCACAGCCACTTGAAATCTCTCAAGAACTGATCTCATGAAGAAATTCACTGACCAGCATATTTAGAACTATTAAAAGATTTTAAGCAATGTTGCATGCATTCAGAGTTGAGAAGTTAAAGAAACAATGAAAGAAAGTCTGTTCAATATTGAATTTTAAAATTCTGATTATAAAAACAATACTTGCTTGTTGTAGACAACTTGGAAAAGACTCATGTAATGTTAAGAGAAAAAGGTACCTTTTATGGGGACTTTTTAAAAATTATATTTTATTGATTATGTTATCACAATTGTCCCATTTCCTCCCTTCATTCCCCTCTACCCTGCACATCCTCTGCCACCCACATTCTCCCCCTTTAGTTCATGTCCATGTGTCATTGGTTCTTTAGCTTCTACATTTCCCATACTACTCTTGCCCTC
The DNA here is from genome assembly GCA_004027735.1 of Carollia perspicillata. NCBI lineage: Eukaryota > Metazoa > Chordata > Mammalia > Chiroptera > Phyllostomidae > Carollia > Carollia perspicillata. The sequence continues at coordinate 28,325 of PVKM010002577.1, read as the reverse complement.
CCCCTATTTTCTACCTACCATCTATGCTACTTATTCTCTGTACCTTTTCCCCTCTCTCCTCCTCCCACTCCCCTGTTGCTAACCCTCCATGTGATCTCCATTTCTGTGGTTCTGTTCCTTTTCTGGTTGTTTGCTCAGTTTGTTTGTTTTTGTTTTAGGTGTGGTTGTTAATAATTGTGAGTTTGATGTCATTTTACTATGCCTGTTTTTTATCCTCTTTTTCTTAGATAAGCCCCTTTAACATTTCATATAATAAGGGCTTGGTGATGATGAACTCCTTTAACTTGACCTTATCTGAGAAGCACTTTATCTGCCCTTCCATTCTAAATGAAAGCTTTGCTGGAGAGAGCAATCTTGGATGTAGGTCCTTGCCTTTCATGACTTGAAATACTCCTTTCTAGCCCCTTCTTGCCTGCAGGGTCTCTTTTGAGAAATCAGCTGACAGTCTGATGAGAACTCCTTTGTAGATTACTGTCTTTTTATCTCTTGCTGCTTCTAGGATTCTCTCCTTCATTTTTGTCTTGGATAATGTAATTGTGATGTGCCTTGGTGTGTTCCTCCTTGGGTCCAACTTCTTTGGGACTCTCTGAGCGTCCAGGACTTCCCGGAAGTCTATTTTCTTTGCCAGATTGGGGAAGTTCTCCTTTAGTATTTGTTAAAATAACTTTTCCAGTTCTTGCTCTTTCTCTTCCCCTTCTGGTATCCCTATAATGCGGATGTTAGAGCATTTAAAGATGTCCCAGAGGCTCCTAAGCCTCTCCTCATTTTTTTGAATTCTTGTTTCTTCATTCTTTTTTGTTTAGCTGTTTCTTTCTTCCTTCTTGTCCACTCCATTGATTTGAGTCCCAGTTTTCTTTTCATCACTATTGGTTCCCTATACATTTTCCTTCATTTCACTTAGCATAGCCTTCATTTTTCATCTATTTTGCAACCAAATTCAACCAATTATGTGAGCTTCCTGATCACCAGTGCTTTGAACTGTGCATCTGATAGGTTGGCTGTCTCTTGGTCACTTAGTTGTATAAGCTCTGGAGCTTTGATCTGTTCTTTTGCTTGGGCCACTTTTTTTGTCTCGTTGCACCTGTTATGTATGAGGGGTGGAGCCTTAGGTGTCACCAGGGTGGGGCAACCCAGTTGCTGGGTTGTGATGCTGTATGTGGGGGTGGGGTCTGAGAGGGATCAATGTGCTCATTCTTCTCTCTATAGAATCTCAGACCCCTCCACCCATTCCCCCAAGCAAACTGGGCCCTTCTGGTGCTGATTCCTGGTGGGTGGATTTTTCTACATTCTAGAACCCCGTGGGTCTCTCCAGCAAACTCTCCTGTGAGGCTGGGAGTCACTCCCTGCACCTCAACCCCCACAGGTGTTTTTAATTGGTATTTTCAGGCTTTATTTCCCGGCCGTGGTGCACTGAGTTTTGCAGTCTGTCTCTCTCCCCAGTTATCTGTGCGTGAATGTGGGACTGTCCCGTGAGCTGCCTTACACACTATGCCCCGCTTCATTATTGCCAGCCTCCACCTGCGTGCCAGACGTGCTTTTTGTGCCCGGTGCCTCCACTGTTTGTGCAGCGACCCCTCTCTGCTCTGCTGCCTGATTCCGCCCTGCTGACTGGTCTGAATGGATGTGTCTATTTTATCTCCTTGGTTGTCCGACTTCCTTACAGTTCAATTTTCTGTCAGTTTTGGTTGTTATTTTGTTTCTAAATTATTGTTGTTCTTATTTTGGTTGTGGGAGGAGGCATGGTATGTCTACCCACGCCTCCATCTTGGCCAGAAGTAGAGAAGGAGCTGGGGACTTTGTGTTTTATGGTCTGTATGTGTTCTTGGGGACTTGATTTCATGTTGATACAGAACAACAGTATCTCATGCCACTGTCCTTCCCACTTTGTACCTCTGCTCCAGTGTTTTTCCTTTCAGAACACAATAAATAAAACCACATGTTATTTGTGATGTAAAATTAAAGGAAAGAGTTGCTCACCAAAATAGAATAACTACAAGTGAAATATAATAAACTCAGTCTTATTATGGTTTTTCTTTTTTCTTTAAGTTATTCATAGCAAGTTTGAAGTAGCCAATATGAGCCAATGGTCATATCTCTAGCCATCTGTTTTCTCTGTGGACTGCCCGTGAGCTGGCTTTCAATTCACTGGAAAAAATTTATCTCATACAACAGGATTTTTTACTTTCCCAGTTACTTTTTAACTTCAGTTTGGCTATATTTACTTATTGTGTTTGCACTGGTGTTGGATGTGTCCAAGTGAACAGACTTGACCAGGTTATGAATTATGAATTGGTCACTCTCCACAATTTCTCCTGACAGCCATTTTATTTTCCTAAATGCAGTTTATAGAATGTGGGTATACCCAAAAACATCATTTGCTTTCAGACATGTTTAAATTTGTCCTGTTTTACACACACAAACACACACACACACACTCATTCACATGCCAGCTTAGAAGAACTCTGGCTGATATATTTCATGTTTCCTTCTTGGAATGTGCCAGTATTAAAGGTTTTAGTATAAGAACACTTACAGTTTTCAAATTTGTCTGCCTTCTTGCAGGATCCTACTTTTCTGTGTCTGATGGAAGGAAGGTGAACTATACCAGGGGCACCAGGGCAAGGGCTGTAAGAGCATTCTGAATTAAATGCTTGGGAGAAAAGTTTGGAAGTAGTTTTAATATGTGAAGGAAATAAAAGGAGAAGGAAGAAAGTGATATTAAGAAGTGTAAATGGGCACTGGCTAGTGTGGCTTTGTTGGTTGGAGCATTGTCCTGTAAATCAAAAGGTCACAGATTTGATTTCTGGTCAGGGCACATGCCTGGGTTTCAAATTTGGTCCCAGGTTGGGGAATATATGAGAGGCCACTTAGAAGCAACCAACTGATGTTTTTCTCCCTCTTTTCCTCTCTCCATTCCCTTCTTTCAAAAATCAATAAGCATGTCTTCAGGTGAGAATATAAAAATTAAGGAAAGAGAAATGTACATGGGATCTATGTCCTTTGTACTATTTGAATTATTTTGAAATTACTTTTGGTTTTATGAGGTTGGGATTCAACCTCAAGTATGGTGGTCATTTTTAATATATATGTTGATTATGCTATTACAGTTATCCTATATTTTCTTTCTTTTATTGCCCTTCACCTTGTACCCTCCTCACACCATCATTCCCCTACCTTGGTTCATATCCATGGGGCATACATATAAATTCTTTGGTTTCTCCATTTCCTATACTATTCTTCACCTCGCCCTGTCTATTTTCTACCTACTTTTTATACTACTTATTCCCTGTACCTATCCCCCATTCTTTCACCACCCCCTCCCTGCGGATAACCCTCCATGTGATTTCTCTTTTTGTGAATCTATTCCTGTTCTAGTTGTTTTCTTAGTTCATATTTTTTTTTAGGTTCCGTTGTTGATAGCTGTGAGTTTGTTGTCATTTCAATGTTTTTATTATGATCTTCTTTTTCTTAGATAAGTTCTTTTAACATTTGGTATAATAAAGGCCTGGTGATGGTAAACTTTGACTTTATCTGCAAAGCACTTTATCTGCCCTTCCACTCTAAATGATAGCTTTGCTGGATGAGGTAATCTTGGATAAGGTCCTTGCCTTTTATGACTTTGAATACTTATTTGAAGCCCTTTCTTGCCTTGAGGGTTTTTTTGTTTGTTTGTTTTTGTTTTTTTAGAAATCAGCTGATAGCCTTATGGGAACTCTTTGTAGATAACTGTTTCCTTTTCTCTTGCTGCTTTTAAGATTCTCTCCTTGCCTTTAATCTTGGGTAATGTAATTATGATATGCCTTTGTGTGTACTTCCGTGGGTCCAACTTTTTTGGGACTCTCTGTGCTTCCTGGGCTTCCTGAAAGTTTATTTCCTTTGCTATATTAGGGAAGTTCTCCTTCATTATGTTTTCAAATAAGTTTTCAATTTCTTAATCTTCCTCTTCTCCTTCTGACATTCATGATTTGGATATTGGGACATCTAAAGTTGTCCTGGAGGTTTCTAAGCCCCTCCTCATATTTTTGAATTCTTGTTTCTTCATTCTGTTCCAGTTGAATGTTTATTGTTTCCTTCTGCTCCAAACTGTTGATTTGAGTTCCAGTTTCCTTTCCTTCCATGTTGATTCCCTGTACATTTTCTTTTATTTCACTTTTCATAGCCTTTACTTTTTCGTCTATTTTGTCACCATACTCAATCATATCTATGATCATCATAATTACCAGTGTTTTGAACTGTGCATATAATAGGTTGGCTATCTCTTCAACACTTAGTTGTATTTTTTCTGGAGCTTTGAACTATTCTTTCATTTGGGACATATTTCTTTGTCTAGGTGTGCCTGTTACATAGCAAGGGGCAGAGCTTTAGGTATTTGCCAGGGTAGGGCAACCCACATTGCTGTATTGTGGCACTGTATGAGGGGAGTGGTCAGATAGGGAACAATGCCACTTGCTCAGCTCTCTGCAGGTCTTCAGTCACTTCCTCCATGACCCACAAGCAAATTGGGCCCTTCTGGTACTGATTCCCAGATGTGTGTGTGTTTTTTTTTTTTGTATTTTCTAGGATCCTGTGGGTTTCTCCAATGAACTCTCCTGTGAGGCTGAGAGTTTCTCCTGCTGTCTCAACCCCCACAGATTTTTACAGTCAGAGGTTTTGAGGCTTTGTTTCCCCATGCTGGAACCCTGGGTTGGGTGGTCTGTCTTGCTCCCTAGTTGTTCCTCCAGGTTAATCTGCATGCAAATGTGGGACTGCCACTTCCACCAGCTGCCACCTTGCCTGGCCTTCCAGCTGCGACCTCACCCACCCTGGTCCTCCAGCCACTGCCTTGCCATGAGTCCTGTCACCCTGGATGCCCATCTCTGCCTGTCCTATCAGTCCGGATGAATGTTTCTTCTTTAACTCCTTGGTTGTAGGATTTCCTTGCAGTTTCATTTTATGGCAGTTCTGATTCTTTTTTGTTTTTAAATTTGTTGTCCTTTTTTTGGTTGTGCAAGGAGGCAAAGTGTACCTACCTATGCTCTCATTTTGGCTGGAAGTGAGTATGATGGTCTTATAAGCTTCATAGAGATATATGATATATAAGACTTTAATGTTTTCTTAAAACACATTGCATGGTATGATGCATGTTATGATGTTGATGGTGTTGGAGGAACTCAAGAGTTGGAACATTTTAGTTTTAAGTAATAGTTAATATGCTTTTAGTTAATAAATGTAAAAAACAATTATTTCAGGAACTGAAGATATAATCTATCTTGCCTCCTGGGGACCACAAGCAATTCCACCTTTGTGCCCCAGGAGGACTGCAAGCAGTGGAGTTGATATCTGAGCCATTGTGTTTGAGCAAGATATATCCCACTGCCTGGGATGCAGAGTACATAGGACAGAGATGAAGAATTTCTGAGGGCACACATGCCCAGGACACAGAAAAAGAATTATCAGTCAACGGATGAAATGATGCTAGGGAAATAACCACACTTCACCTCTTATCTGATTAATTTGTTTACTGAATTCCAAATCCCTTAACTGCACTTCCCCCCACTCCACCTTATAAAAAGGCTGTCTTGAAACAATATGTAAGATGGTCATTTAAAGTACATAATTTGCTGTCTTCTCTGATCACCATCAATCCGAATAAAGCACCCATAAAGATTCAACCCCTGTCTCTACTTATTGGATCTGGTGGTGACAGGCAGAATGAATGCCAGCTTTTCTGGTCTTGGTGGGAGTGAGAGGGGTGGAGGGCGTCCATGTGCCATGCCTTGAATTTTGATTCTTCTGGTCTGTGTTTACCACCACAGAACCCTGAAGCCATACCTCCATGTTTGCTCCCATTCTGTGTCCTGTCTCTGCTGAAGAATTCTATAGAATCATGCTTATTCCATGAGATAATACTGAAGAATACTTCCCAATCCTCTAAACTATGTGCTATAACATGACTACTGTGTAAATAGGGGAGTTCATGTACTCTGAGTAGCTCAATGCAAGTGAAGCTTCCCTGATACAGGGGCTAGAACCAACCTTTTGAAATGCTCTGATTATACAGTCCAAGTAGGCACAATTCTGGTCTTCCTGGACTTCATATTTAGCCCCTGAAACTGTGACCCAAAGTGACCTCCACTTAAATACAGGGTACCTAATTCTTTCCTGTTGATTTTTTAAGTATGCTTAATTGATTATGCTATTACTTTTTGTCCCACTGTTTTCTCCTCTTTGTCACCCTCATCCCTTCACTTCTTCCCTCACTCTCCAGCTTTCTCCCCACTCCCACAGTTCATGTCCCTGGGTTGTAAATATAAGTTCTTTGGCTTCTCCATTTCCTATACTATTATTAACCTCCCCATGAATATTTTGTACCTACCTATTCTGCTACTAATTCCCTGTATCTTTCCCCCCATTTTCCCCCTCTCCCTCCCCACTGATAACCCTCCATGGATCTCCATTTCTGTGATTCTGTTCCTGTTCTAGTTCTTTGCTTAGTTTTTTTTGTTTGTTTGCTTTTTAGGTTGAGTTATTGATAGTTGTGAGTTGTCATTTTACTGTTCATAGTTTTTGATCTTCTATTTCTTAGATAAGTCTTTTAACATTTCTAATAAGGGCTTGGTGATGGTGAACTCCTTTTACTTTACCTTATGTGGGGAGCACTTTATCTATCCTTCTATTCTAAATTAAAGCTTTGATGGATAGAATAATCTTGGATGTAGGTCCTTGCTTTTTATGACTTTGAATACTTCTTTGAAGCCCCTTCTTGCCTCAAGGTTTCTTTTAAGAAATCAGCTGATAATCTTATGGGAACTCTCTCCTTTCCTCTTGCTGCTTTTAAGATTCTATTCTTATCTTTAATCTTGGGTAGCTTAATTATGATGTGCCTTGATGTGTTATTCCTTGAGTCCATTTTTTTTGGACTCTCTGGGCTTAATGGGCTTCCTGGAAGTCTATTTCTTTTCCCAGATTGGGGAAGTTTTACTTCATTATTGTTCAAATAAGTTTTCAATTTCTTGTCCTTCCTCTTCTTCTTCCAACACTCTTGTGATTTGGATGTTGGAACACTTATAAAGTTGTCCTGGAGGTTCCTAAGCCTCTGCTCATTTTTTGAATTGTTTCTTCATTCTGTTCCAGTTGGATGCTTATTTCTCTCTTTTGTTCCAAATCATTGATTTGAGTCCCAGTTTCTTTTCCTTCACTGTTGGTTCCCTGTATATATATTTTTTATTTCACTTTGTGTAGCCTTCATTTATTCCTTCATTTGTGACCTAGCTTAATCAATTATAATCAATTATGTGAGTGTCTTGATTACCAGTGTTTCAAACTTTGTATCAGACAGGATGTCTATCTCCTTGTTGCTTAATTATTTTTCTGGAGTTTAGATCTATTCTTTCACTTGGGCCATATTCCTTTGCCTTGGTGCACCTGTTACATGTAAGGGGTGTGCCTTAGGTATTCACCGGGGTGGAGCATCCCCCTTTACTGCTGCATTGTGACACTGTCTATGAGAGAGGTGTCAGAGAGGGAACAATGCCACTTGCTCTGCTCTCATCCCACCTTCCATTACTTCCCTTGGCTTCCCACAAGCAGTTTGTGACTTTTAGGTGCTGATTTCAGGTGTGTAGGTTTGTGTACGTTTTAGGACCCCGTGAGTCTCTCCTTTGAGGCTGGGAGTTTCTCTGGCTGCAACAAGCCTCATAGATTTTTTATAGCCTTGGGATTTGAGTCTTTAGTTTCCTGCAGTGAAACCCTGGTTTTCTCAGTCCATCTCTCTCCTGCACTGTTCCCCTGGGCTTTTCTGTATGTGAATATGGCAGTGACTGTGCAGTCTGCCAGCTGCCACTTTGCCCGCCCAGTCCTCCAGCCACCATCTTGTTGTGTCCTCTCTGCCCAGCTTCATGTCTCAGCCCCTCCTACCATCTGGTTGAATGTTTCTTTGAATCCTTTGTTGCTGGACTCCCACGCAAATATTTTTTTCTGGTAGTTCTGGTTGTTCTTTGTTTTTGAATTGTTTGTTATCCTTCTTTTGATTGTGTGAGGAAGGGAAACATTTCTACCTTCACCTCCATCTTAGCCTTTCTATTCTGTTGATTCTTAAATCACTCTTTGCTGTCATCATCAAGATTCTAGAAGATCCAGTGACTGTCTTTGGGTGGCAATCTCCTCTATCTTTGCATCCTTTGCAGTACCCCTCTCTCTACCATGTCCATTAAAGCAGCATGCTTGGTTAGCTGCTATACTTGATCTTAGCCAAAAGGCTTAGAAGTGGTTGGTTAACTGCTTAGAAGAAGAAATATAAGATTTTTCTATGGTTGTTTACAATAGCTAGATCATGTACATATATAGCTCATAAATATGTAATACACACACACTCTCAATATTTTTGGTGTGTGGAGGGGGACATGTTTCATATGTATTTTTATATATACAAATGTTGATATTTTTAGAATGTACTAGGATGTGGACCTAAGCCACCACCTATGCAGGAACAAAGAAAGTATACATCGCTGGTTAAATACCTGACCATGAGATTCCCCATATCAAAAGTGACTGAGGTGTATATAGCTGGTGGCATTCTGTTGGAAACCAGTTGAATACTCAGTGCCCTGTCTCCTCCCTTAAGCTTTCTACAGAATCAGCACTCCCTGATCTGATACCCAGGACACCTGAAGCAGATCAGCAGGGTGACTCACATTTCCTCAGGGGTCTGCTACACATCTTAAAAGCCCTTCTACCATTTCCCTTGGGGCTGCCATCCATTTGGACTCAGCCCACTTGATCACAGTGTCCTGCCTAGATTAAAGCCCTTAATTGGACTTTTCGGGCTCCAGGTCCTTTCTTAGTCACTTGGCTACCTAACAGATATGTTATTTTATATATCAATAAATTTAAATATATTTATATATTGTTATACTTAATACATTTTTATATTTCCCCCCTAATTTTCTATCTTTGTATTTTGTACTTTCTAGGAGGTTTCCTGTATTTTAACTTCTAGACCTTTTATTAGGTTTTCATTTCTAATATCATATTTTTAATTTGTAAGATTTTTAAAAATTTGTTTTCTGAATATTTTAAAACATCAGGTTCTTTTTTTTCCTTAAGTACAATATTCTCCCTTCTCTCAATGTGTTGATTACTGACAGATCTTTTTTTCTTTTTGTGAGCATTCTTTTTTCTGCATGGTCTGTTTCTCCAAGGTGCTATTTTCTTTTTGTTTATTTTACAGTTGTGTTTCATAAAATGTTCTCCTCCAATGCCTGGTATCCTTTATTGCCTGCTCATATACAAATATGGGGCATCAGATGGAAATTGGAAACTCTGTGTGTGGCCCACTAGAAGGTGATTTGGAAGGGCATTCCATAAGGTGAATTTCTGATGTTAATAACTTTAGTTTTTTTTCTCTTGTGCTGATTAGATTTCCCAGAAGAGACAGTTCCAGTGTCTTGCCACAGGGCATAAGCCTGATTGTTAGTGTTATGAGAAATGAGTGAGAAAAAAATTCTGGTGTCTCAACATCTTCCTGTTTTTACTTCATTTCCTTGTTTTTAATGTGGCAATCTACCCTTAGTAGTGCCTGTTGTCTTTCCATCCAGAGATCTATTTTTCCTATCTGTACAACAAGACTTTGTCAAATTGTGAAGGAGAGAGGATGGGGAAGTTGGTAGATGGAAGTGTTGGAATCTGAAATCTGAAGACTTTAAAAAACCCATTTTAGCCTGTCCTTAGTCTCTATTTTCAGAGATGCCCAAGCCTGTTGGAGGTTCTGAGGTATAAATTGCATTGCTTTTTTTTGTAATTTTTTAATTTTAATTGTTATTCAAGTACACTTTTCTGTCTATTACTCCCATCCCAGTCCACCCCACCCCAGGTTCTCCCCACCTCCCTCCCGTTTCCACGCCCTTAGTTTTTGTCCATGTGTCCTTGATACTTGCTCCTGTTATCCCTTCCTTTTTTCCTCTGAAATCCCCTCCCCTTTCCCCTCTGGTTACTGTCAACCTGTTTTCTATTTCAATGTCTTTGGTTATATTTTGCTTGCTTGTTCGTTTTATTGCTTAAGTTCCTGTTGAAGGTGAGATCATATGGTATTTGTCTTTTACCACCTGGCTTATTTCACTCAGCATAATGCTTTCCAGTTCCATCTATGGTGTTGCATAGGGTAGGAGCTCCTTCTTTCTTTCTGCTGCATAGAATTCCATTGTGTATACGTACCATAGTTTTTTGATCCATTCATTTACTGATGGGCACCTAGGTTGCTTCCAATACTTGGCTATTGTAAATTTTGCTGCTATGAACATTGGGGTGCATAGGGTCTTTTGGATTGGTGCTTCATGGTTCTTGGGATATAATCCTAGCAGTGCAATTGCATGGTCAAAAGGCAGTTCCATCCATTTTTAGTTTTCTTAGAAAATTCCATACTGTTTTCCATAGTGGTTGTACCAGTCTGCAATCCCACCCGCAGTGAACTAGGGTCCCCTTTTCTCCACAAGCTCTCCAACACTTGATGTTTGTTGCTTTGTTTATAATGGACATTTTGAACAGTGCAAAGTGGTGACTCATTGTGGTTTTAACTTGCATTTCTCTGATGGCAAGTGGTATTGAGCATCCTTTCATTTGTCTCTGAATCCTCTGTATGCCCTCCTTGGAGAAATGTCTGTTCAAGTCCTTTGCCCATTTTTTTAATTGGGTTGCTAATCTTCTTGGAGTGGAGTCGTGTAAGTTCTTTGTATATTTCAGAGATTAAACCCTTGTCTCAAACTCTTTTGTTCATTGAGTATTCGCAAATATGTTTCCCAAATAGTTGGTTATCTTTTTATTTTAATGTTGTTTTCTTTAGCCATGCAGAAGCTTTTTATTTTGATGAGATCCCATTTACTTATTCTTTCCTTTATATCCCTTGCTCTGGGAGACATATCAGTAAAAATGTTGCTGCGTGAGATGTCTGAGATTTTCCTGCCTGTGTTCTCCTCTAGGATTTTAATGGTGTCACGTCTTACATTTAAGTCTTTTATCCATCTTGAGTTTATTTTTGTGTATGGTGTGAGTTGGTGCTCGAGTTTAATTTTTTTTGTATGTGGCTGTCCAGTTCTCACAACACCATTTGTTGAAGAGACTATTTTTACTACTTTTTATGGTGTTGCTCCCTTTGTCCAATATTAACTGACTGTAGAGACTAGGATTTATTCCTGGACTCTCTGTTGTGTTCCATTGGTCTGTATGCCTGTTTTTATGCCAGTACCAGGCTGTTTTAATTACAGTAGCCTTGTAATACAGTTTGGTGTCAGGCATTGTGATCCCTCCTACTTTGTTCTTCTTTCTCAAAATTGCAGCTGCTATTTGGGGTCATTTATGGTTCCATATAAATTTTTGAAATGTTTGTTCTATGTCTGTGAAATATGCCACTGAGTTTAATAGATATTGCATTGTAAATTGCTTTGGGCAATATGGATATTTTGATGATGTTAATTCTTCCAATCCATGAACACGGTATTTGTTTCCATTTGTTTGTGTCTTCCTTGATTTCATTCTTCAGTTTTGTGTCGTTTTCTGCATACAGGTTTTTATCTCCTTTGTTAGGCTTATTCCTAGGAACTTTATTTTTCTTTTTGCTATTTTGAATGGGATTCTTTTCTTGATTTCTGCTTCTGCTGTTTCATTGTCGGTACACAAAAATGCCTTTGATTTCTGGCTATTGACTTTATTTCTCACTGCTTTGACAAATTCATTTATTAGGTAGAGCAGTTTTTGTGTGGAGTCTATAGGATTTTCCATGCATACTATAATATCATCTGTAAACAGTGACAGTTTTGTTTCCTCCTTTCCAATGTGGATGCCTTTTATTTCTTTTTCTTGTTTGATTGCTGTGGCTAAAACTTCCAATGCTATACTGAATAGAAGTGCTGAAAGTGGACAACCTTGTCTTGTTCCTGATCTTAGTGGAAAAGATTTTAGTTTTTGTCCATTGAGTATGATGTTGGCTGTAGGTCTCTTATACATGGCCCTATTCTGTTGACGAATAATGTCTCTATTCCAACTTTGCTGAGTGTTTTTTTATCATAAATTGGTGTTGTACCTTGTCAAATGCTTTTTCTGCATCTATTGATATGATCATGTGAGTTTTATCTTTGCATTTTTTTACGTGATGTATTACGTTTTCTGATTTGTGAATACTCAACCATCCTTGCATCCCTGGGATGATTCCCACTTGGTCATGGTGTATGATCTTTCTAATGTATTGTTGGATGCAGTTTGTTAATTATTTGTTGAGTATTTTAGCATCTATGTTCATCAGCGATATTGGCCTGAAATTTTCTTTCTTTGTTGTGTCTTTATCTGGTTTTGGGATTAGGATGATGCTGACTTCATAAAAAGAGTTTGGGAGTCTTCCATCCCTTTGGATTGTTTGGAATAGTCTATGAAGGATAGGGGTTAGCTCTGCCTTAAATGTTTTGTAGAATTCTCCTGTGAAACCATCTCGTCCTGGGCTTTTGTGTGTCAGGAGTTTTTTGATTACTGCTCAATTTCATCTGCTGTTATTGGTCTATTCAGGCTTTCTGCTTCTTCTTCATTGAATTTTGGAAGATTATATTTTTTTAGAGATTAGTCCATTTCACTTAGGTTTTCAAATTTCTTGGCATACAGTTCCTCATATTAACTTCTTACAATCCTTCATATTTCTGTGGTGTCAGTTGTAATCTCTTTCATTTCTAATTGTGTTTATTTGAGTCCTCTTTCTTCTTTTCTTGATGATCCTGCTTAAAGGATTGTCGATTTTATTTATCTATTCAGAGAACCAGGTCCTTGATTCATAAATCCTTAGTATTGTGCTTTTAGTCTCTATGTCATTTAATTCTGCTCTGATCTTGGTTATTTCCTTCTTGTACGAGCTCTGGGCTGTCTTTGTTATTGTTCCTCAAGTTCTTGTAGGTGTAGGGTTAGGTTGTTTTTTTGAAATGTTTCTATCTTTTTTAGGTAGGCCTGTATTGCTATGAACTTCCCTCTCAGGACTGCCTTTTCTGTGTCCCATAAGATTTGGGTTGTAGTGTGTTCATTTTCGTTTGTTTCCAGAAAGTTTTTTATTTCTTCCCTAATTTCATTCTTGACCCATTCATTGTTTAATAGCATGCTATCCAATTGCCATCATTTTGAGTGTTTTGGGTTTTTTCTCTCGGTGTTAGTTTCTAATTTCAGTCCCTTGTGGTCAGAGAAAATGCTTGGTATGATTTAAATTTTCTTGAATTTGTTGTGACTTGTTTTGTGTCCTATCATGTGGTCTATCTTTGAAAATGTTCCATGTGCATTTGAAAAGAATGTGTATTTAGCTTCTTTCAGATGCAGACCTCTATACATGTCACTTAAGTCCATTTCATCTAGGGCATTGTTCAATGTCACAATATGTTTTTTGATATTTTGTTTGAAAGATCTGTCCATTTTTGATAGTGGGGTGTTAAAATATCATACTATACTTATGTTTCTATCAATATCTTTCTGAAATCCTCTTAGATTTTCTTTATGTATTTGAGTGCTCCAAATTTGGATGCATATATATTTACAATGTTTATGTCTTCTTGGTGGAGTCTTCCCTTGAGTATTATGAAATGACCTTCTGGGTCTCGTTTATGGCCCTTTTTTTGAAGTCTATTTTTTTGTGATGTGAGTATTGCTACCCAGCTTTTTTTTTCCTGTCCATTTGTTTGGAAAATTTGTTTCCAGCCCTTCATTTTCAGTCTGTGTAGGTCTTTTGTCCTCAGGTGGGTCTCGTATAGGCAGCATATCTGTGGGTCATGCTTTCTTATCCATTCAGCTATTCTGTGTCTTTTGATTGCAGCATTCAATCCATTTACATTTAAAGTTATTATGGATAGGTACTTATTCATTGCTATTTCTGTACCTATGTACCTCTCTGTCTCTCTCTTCTCCTTCCTTTCCTTGGAGCAGTCCTTTTAGCATCTCTTGCAGCGCTGGATTGGTGAATGCATATTCTTTTAGACTTCTTTTGTCTTGGAAGCTCTTTATTTGGCCTTCTATCTTGATTGAGAGCCTTGCTGGGTAAAGCAGCCTAGGTTGCAGGCCTCTGGTTCTCATTACTTGGAATATTTCTTGCTATTCTCTTCTGGCTTGGAGTGTTTCCATTGAGAAATCAGTTGATAGCCTTATCGGGGTTCCCTTGTATGTTATTTCCTTTTTCTCCCTTGCTGCCTTTAAGATTTTCTTTTCTTCTTTGAATTTTGCCATTTTAATGATGATGTGTCTTGAAGAGGGCCTCTTTGGGTTCCTCTTGATTGGGACTCTCTGTGTTTCCTGGATTTCTGTGACTTTTTCTCTCGTCAAATCAAGTAAGTTTTCCATCATTACTTTTTCAAATAGATTTTCTATCCCTTGCTCTTTTTCTTCTCCTTCTGGTATCCCTATTATACGGATATTATTATGTTTCATATTGTGTTGCATTTCTCTTAATCCCTATTCATTCTTTCTCAGCCTTTTTTCCTTTACATGCTCATTCTGGGTGTTTTTTTCTACTTTGTCTTCTAACTCGCTGATCAGATCTTCTGCTTCATCCATCCTACTTTTGATTCCTTCCACTGGGTTCTTCAGTTCAGCCATTGAATTCTTCATTTCTTCTTGGCCCTTGTTTATGTTTTCTATTTGCTTTTTCATGTTGATATAGTTTGCGGTGAGCACATTGTAGCTCTCCTGCTGTTTCTGGTAGTTTACTGTCATCTCACGGAACTTCCTGATAATCAGTTCTTTGAATTCAATATGTGATAGGTGACTTGCTTCCGTTTCATTTAGCACTGTTTCTGACGCTTCCTACTTTCCTTTCTTTTGTGGATTGTTTCTTTGTCTTCTCATTGTTTGTGAGACTCTTCTTGATAGCTTCCTCTTCTTAAATGGACTTGTTCTGGTTCCTAGGGTTTATGGTATGAACTGCTGTGGTAGAATGCCTGTGAGGTTCAGTGATGTTGTCTCCTTCAGGTATCCTGGTGTTCACTGCTTCCACCTACTCTTTATTGTAATCAGTTGGAGGGGGAGGCAAAATGGTTTAAGACACCAGGAGAGTATTGTATGATATGTACAGTAGCAGCCACTATATAAGAGATTGGAGATCTTTTGGCTGTGTATAGTGTTAACTGTGATCTTCAATCCAACTAGCCAGTTTTAACAAAGGATGGGAAGAATATAATACTCTTGTTGGGGAGGGAAGTTTTGTGAGTTGGATTCAGAAAGCAGTGAAGTTGTGGGAGGTCAGATTCTTGGGGAACGTGATAGTAAAGTATAGTACACAGGTGTAGCATTTTAGAGAATAGTGTTAACCTCCACAATAATAGAGTTCAGGTGACTGTGGTGTGGGTTGAGATCTGGGAAGCATGCTGTGAAGTATTTACAATTGTGTGGAATAGCAATTATTTACAATAATGTTAGAGCAGCACTCATATGCCAGAATCTATGTGATCTGAATAACATGAACAGGGAGTATAGGACTTTGAGTAGTGTGCTGATGGAATGCAGTACACGTGAAGGACAGTAAATTAGCAATACAATGTAGAAGAGAGAACTGGGGAAATCTCTCAAATAGTACAATATAACCTGCCAAGCAAAGAAAACTATACAGAAAGAAGGGGAATACAAAAATTTTATTCAGATAAAAGATGTAGGAATAATGAAAAAAGTAGAAAATAATAATAATACAAATATGCAGCAACTTGCAGTTTCCCTGCAATAGCCTAGTGAAACTTGTGTCACTGTCTCAGCTGTTGGGTTGCCCCCTCTTTGAATCCACTTCAGGTCCTTTCACATTTTCAAGTTTTTTTCACACTTGTGGGTATTTAAAAACAAAAACAAAAAAAGGCAGAAGAAGGGAGAAAGAAGAAATAAAATTGGAAAGAAATGGTGAAGCACTAAATCAAGAAATAAGGGAAGAGAGGAAAAACCATTTTAAAGATAAAACAGTAGTGAAACATTTAAAAATAACAATACAAAAATAAAGCCTTACTTAAAAAAATAGCATTAAGAAAAAAAGAAAAAACTTACCTGTTTTTGGCTTCAAACTGGCCAAACCATTTTTTTCTGGTCTTGCTGGGTACAGGAGGCTGGGGAGTGATTGGTGTGGTGTTTCTCCCTTCCCAATGTTTACTCAGCCTGTCTTGCAAGCACTGTCCCAAGCTAGTCTGGCTCCTTTCCCTAATATCTTAGATGTGAGAATCTTGGTTTTCTTCAGAGCACTTTTACCCAATGGTTATCGCTGGAGGCTGGGGTGCAGGGGCACACACTCTTTTAGGCTGCCTCCGTCCCACAGGTTTGGGCGCAAATCCTTCCCAGTGCTATGGGGAGACACAATGCCTACCGCGTAACCTTGGGGTCTCTGCCAGGCTGGGTTGGGAGTCAGCTGCAGGGCTGTCACAGCAGATTCTACAGTCCCTCTGTTTGATAAATTCCTCCTACTCAAGCCTGGCACCCCATGTAGCCAAATTCTCCAGCCAGGCCAGTGACTATCCGGGTCAGTGCCCATCACTGCCTGTCTCTCAGCTCTCCAGAGCTGGTGACCACAGACTCCGTTGGTAATCATGGCCCCGTGCCTTGTCTCTTCTTCCTTATTCCCCTCTCAGAGACCAGGCCTCTGCTGGTGTTGCTCAAACCCTGGTCTGTCGGGGAGGGTGAGAGCAGTTGACCTGGCTCTCTCCCAAGGACTGTGGCAGGCCCTCCACTTTCAAGAAATCTGTGGTAGACCCAGCGCCTGCTCTGGGCACCAGAACTGTGGCTACAACCACACCCCGGTCCCCACGGTTGTCCCCAAGACCTTACTGTCCTGAAATATCCTTCTTATAATCTGGTTTCTAGTTTTTCAGTGTCTGCTACAGTTTTTGGACTCTTGTTTTCAAATACGCTGGGGTACTGTTGTCTGTCTGCTCTGTTCCTCTGTGGATTATCCAGTTTTCCCTCCTGTGTGTAGGGGGAAGTGAAATCCGCTCCCTCCTACTCCATCGCCATCTTCCTTTAGACTACACTTTTTAAATTTTTTATTTATTGTTATTCTGTTACAGTTGTCCCAGCTTTTACCCAATACCCTCTTCTGTTCAGCCAAACCCCACTGCCACAGTCAATCCCCACACCATTGTCTATGTTCATGGATCATGCATGCTTTTTGACTACTCCCTTCCTTTTCTTTCCAGCATTATCTCCCACCCTTATCCATGCTGACCACTGTCAGTCTGTCCCATGTTTCTATGTCTGTGGTTTGATTATGCTGGTTAGTTTATCTTGTTCATTACATTTGTTTTATAAGTGAGACCATATGGTATTTGTCTTTCTCAAAATGACTTATTTCACTTAGCATGAGATTTTCCAGTTCCGCCCATGCTGTCACAAAAGGTAGAAGTTTTTTCTTTCTTTCTGCTGTGTAGCATTCCATTGTGTAAAGGTACACAGCGTTTTGACCCACTCATCTACTGATGGGCACTTTGGCTTTTTCCAGCTCTTGGCTATTGTAAATAACACTGCTATGAACATAGGGGTGCATAAGTTCTTTAAAATTGGTGTTTCAGGATTCTTAGGGTATAATCCCAGCAGTGGAATCGCTGGGTCAAAAAGCAGTTCCATTTCTACATTTTGAGGAAATTTCCACAATTGGCTGCACCAGTCTGCATTCCCACCAACAGTGCACTAGGGTTCTCATTTTTCCACAGATTGCTAGCACTTATTGTTTATTGACTTGGCTATGATGGCCATTCTGACCTGTGTGAATTGGTATCTCACCGTTGTTTTAATTTGCATCTCTCTGATGGCTAGTGATGCTGAACATCCTTTCATATGTCACTGGACCTTCTTTAAGTCCTCCTTGGAGAAGTGGTTATTCAGGTCCTTTGTCCATTTTTAATTGGATTTTTTTTGTCTCCCTGGAGTGGCATTATGTGAATTCTTTATATATTTTGGAGACTAAACCCTTGTCTGAGATATCATTGGCAAATATGTTTTCCCATAAAGTTGGTTCTCTTTTCATTTTGCTCATGGTTTTTTAATTATGCAAAATATTTTTATTTTGATGTAGTCCTGTTTATTATTTCCTTTATATTCCTTGCTCTTTTGAACAGAAGGGTAAAAATATTGCTGTGTGGATTATCTGAGATTTTTCCGCCTATGTTCTCCTCTAGGATTTTTATGGTACCACAATTCATATTTAAGTATTTTTATCCATTTGAGTTTATTTTTGTGGATAGTGTAATTTGGTGGTTGAGTTTCTTTCTTTCTTTCTTTTTCTTTCTTTTGCATATTGCTGTCTAACTCTCCCAACACCATTTGTTGAAGAGGCTGTTCTTATACCATTTTACACTCCTGCCCTCTTTGTCAAATATTAATTGACCATATAGACTTGGGTTTGTTTCTGGGCTCTCTCTTCTGTTCCATTGATCTTTGTGTATCTTCTTATGTCATTACCAGGCTGTTTTGATTACTGTGGCCTTGTAATATATTTTGATGTCAGGTATGGTAATCTCTCCTACACTGTTCTTCTTTCTCAAAATTGTTGCAACTATTCAGGGTCGTTTATGGTTCCATGTAAATATTTGAATTGTTTGTCTATGTCTATAAAATATATCATTTACATTTTAATAGAGATTGCATTCAATCTATAAATCACTTTGTGGACTATAGTGTGGACATTTTGATGATGATAATTCTTACAATCCAATAACATGATATATGCTGCCTATTATTTATGTGTTCCTTAATTTCTTTCTTTAGTGTTATGTAGTTTTCTGAGTACAAGTCTTTTAATTACTTGGTTATGTTTATTCCTAGGTAATTTATTTTTCTTGTTGCTTTACCAAGTGGGAATTTTTAATTGGTTTTGATTTCTGATATTTAATTGTTTGTTGTCGAAAATGCCTTTAATTTCTGAATATTGAATTTGTATACCTCTGTTTTGCCAAATTCACTCATTAGGTTGAGTATTTTTTGTGTGGAGTTTATACTGAATTCCATGCACACTATCATCATGTCCTGTGCAAACAGTGACAGTTTTTCTTCTTCCTTTCCAATTTGTATGCCCTTTATTTTTTCTGTCTGATTGCCATGGCTAGGACTTTCAATGTTATGTTGAATAGATGTGAAACCTGACTTGCTTGATTGTTCCTGATCTTAGTGGGAAAGCTTTTAGTTTTTGGCCATTGAGTAAGATGTTGGCTGTAGGTTTTTCATATATGGCCTTTATTATATTGAGGTATGCTCCCTCTACTCCCACTTTGCATAGTGTTTTTATTATAAATGGGTGCTGTACCTTATCAAATGCTCTTTTTAGATCTATTGATATGATCATGTGAATTTTGCCTTTTCTTTTGTTTATGTGATGTATTACTCTTATCAATATGTGAATATTATGCCACCCTTAAGTCCCTGGGATGAATACTTCTTGATTACAGTGTTTGATATTTTTAATGTATTACTGGATGTGGTTTACCAGTACTTTGTTTGGAATTTAAGAATTATATGACTATAGTTTTCTTTCTTTGTTGTGCCTTTGTCTGGTTTTGGGATTAGGGTGATGCTGACCCCATAAAAAGAGTTTGGTAGTCTTCCCTTTTAGATTTTTTGGAATAGTCTGAGAAATACAGGGTTTAGCTCTTCCTTAAATGCTTTGTAAAATTCTCCTCTGGAATCATCTAGTCTAGGGCTCTTGTGTGATGGGAGTTTTTTTATTACTGCTTAGATTTCACCAACTGTTATCAACTATTTAGTCTTTCTATTTCTTCTTGGTTCAGTTTTAAAAGATTATGTTTTTCTAAAAATTTGACCATTTCACCCAGTTTTCAAACTTCTTGGCATATAGTTGTTTGTAGTAATAATTTCTCACAACATTTGTATCTTTGTGGTATGAGTTGTAATTTCTCCTCTTTCATTTCTGATATGATTAATTTGGGTCCCTTTTTTTTTGAATTTGCTTAAAGACTTGCCATTTTGTTTATCTTTTCAAAAAACAGCTTCTGGATTTTTTTGGAAATCCTTTTAACTGTTCTTTCAGTCTCTATGTCACTTAATTCTATTGTGATTATTTCTTTCCTCCTACTTGCTCTGGGCTTTCTTTGTTGTTATTCCTCCAATTCTTGTAGATGTAGGGATAGGTTGATTATTTGAGATGTTTCTATCATTTTTAGGTAGGCCTGTACCTCTATGAACTTCCCTCTCAGGACCACCTTTGGTGTGTCCCATAAGGTTTAGACTGTTTTGAGTTTGTTTTCATTAACTCTTGATTTCCTCCTTGACCTCATTATTAACCCATTTATTGTTTAATAGCATGCTATTCAATCTCTATGAGTTTGAGTGTTTTTGTACTTTTTCCTTGAGGTTGGTTTCTAGTTTCAGGCCCATGTGCTGTGAGAATATGCTTGATATGGTTTCAATTTTCTTGAATTTGTTGAGGCTTTTTTTTGTCCTATTGTGTGGTCTATTTTTGAAAATGTTCCATGTGCATTTGAAAAGAATGTGTATCTTGCTTCTTTGAGATGAAAGATTCTATATATATATCAATTAAGTCCATTTGATCTAGGCCTTTGTTCAATGCCACAATACCCTTGTTGATATTTATTTGGAAGATCTATTTATTTTTCACATTGGGACGTTAAAATCCCCTACTATAAGTGTGTTGCTGCCTATATCTTTCTTGAAGTCCTCCAAGATTTTCCTTATTTACTTCAGTGCTTCTATGTTGTGTGAATATATGTTTATAATTTTATATCTTCTTGATGGATTCTTTCCTTGAGTATTATGAAGTGTCCTTCTGGGTCTCTTTTTATCACCTTGTTTTGAAGTCTATTTTCTCACATATAAGTATTGCTACTCCACCTCTTTATCCCTTTCCAGTTGCTTGAAATATTTTTCCCAACCTTTCACTTTCAGTCTATGTAGGTCTTTTTTTTCTGAGGTGGGTCTCTTGTAAATAGCATGTGTGTGGGCCCTGTTTTCTTATCCATTCACCTACCCTGTGTGTTTGGATTGGAACATTTAATACATTTACATTTAAGGTTATTATTGACAGGTACTTATTCATTGCCATTTTATTCCCTTTGTATCTTTGTTCCTTTCTCTCTCACTGTTTTCTTTCACTTCTTAAAGCAGTTCCTTTAGCATATCTTGCAATGCTGTTTGGTAGAGTTGTATTCTTTTAGCCTTCTTTTGTCTGGAAAACTCATTATTTCATCTTCCATTTTAATTGAAAGCATCACTGAATATAGTAGTCTCAGTTGTAGTCCTTTGCTTTTCATCACTTGGGATATTTCTTGGCATTCAATTCTAGCTTGTAATGTTCCTGTTGAGATGGCAGCTGCTAGCATAAATAGGGCTCCCTTGTATGTTTCTTCCTTTTTCCCTCTTGCTGCCTTTAAGATTCCCCCCTTTTCTTTGAATTTTGTCATTTTAATTATGATGTGTCTTACAGTGGGCCTCTTTAGGTTCCTCCTGATTGAGACTATCTCTGCTTCCTGGATTTGTGTGGCTTTTTCTTTCATCAAACTAGGAAAATTTTCTATCATTACTTTTTGAAACAGGTTTTGTATTTCTTGCTCCTGTTCTTCTCCTTCTGGTACCCCTATTATATGGATATTATTCTATTTCATGTTGTCTTGCATTTCCCTTAACTCCATATAATATTAGCATATAATATTAGGTTTAAACAGAAAATAACATAATATAAAGTTAAGTAAAGTGAGAGAGAGAAAGAAAAAATAAGGGAAGTAATTAATAATTAATAAAAATATAGGAACCAAATAGGAGAGAAAGATCCAACACAGTACTATCAACAACAAGTGAAATAAAATTAATGTAGGTGGTATGGGAATAAGAAGGAAAATAGAAACAAAGAAAAGTCTAAGAGATGTTTAGAGAAATGAGAAGGGATTTTGAAATGATAGAAAAAGAGGGAATAGTAAGAGTGAGGAACATAACCAGGCTAAGAGAGGGAAAATTAAAATTTGGGATGTAAGAAAAAAATAAGAAAAATGAGAGTAAAGAAAAATAAAAGGGCAGGAGGAAGGAGAAGTAGAAGAAAAACAAAAATGAAAAAAAAGAAAAACCAGGCTAAGACAATCAAATTAAAATTTGACATGAAAAATGACTCAAGAGGGAACCAGGAAAATTTGGTATTTGAAATCCATAATTAGTGAAGCTCTAGAGATAAAACTGGGTAAACAATTTAACCACAACTACCCTACACATAAGCAAGAAGCAAAGACTGTTAAAGGTGTAGAGAAAACACAGGTATTTTAAGAGCAGTGCAAAAGGATGTGAAATGCCCCTTGATAAAAAAAAATTCCCACTTAACATTAAATTATAAAGCTTTTGCCTTTTCACACGCAAAAAGAAAGCAACAACAACAAAAAAGAAAATTGGTTTCATGTGTCCGGACAGCAGAGAAATAGCAAGAGTATGGGATGGAAATAAATTGTAGCTACAGAGAAAACCAAATTTGAAATGAAAATAGTGTGAGGAAAGAGGAAGGTAGAATGGGCTGAAGAGGGAGGGGCAAAATATGTAGATTGAAATACAGTGTAGTATAAAAATCTAGTGGCTTAATATGTACAAACTTTCTGGACAAGAAATGAATGTTAAAAACCTATGGAGGAAAGAACATGTTATAAATTATGAAGAAGACCATGGCGGTTTTCATCTCAGTAGCTTGTATTTACCACTGTTTTTTTCTTTCTGGACCTGCCTCTGGTGATGTCAGATGTTGATGCCTTCTGACCTTAGGCAGCCTGTTTGATACTTTTAGAGATCAGCTGTCCCTGGCTGTGTCCTTCAGTTGTTATTCTAGTCACTCTGCACTTAGCAATTACATTTGAGCACTGTAGGGTAGGCCTGAATCCCTCCTGTGTTCCTTGCTATTGTTTCTCCTCAGGCTGTTTCTGCTTGGAGGGGTGTTGTCTGCCTGAGAAGGATGGTTGTTGCTGTATGGGGGTTGGGTCAGTGCTGGGATCTTAGAGGCTATTCTCAGTTCTCTTCCCAGGGCCTCCATCCTCAGTCTCTTCTTAAGTCTCTCTAGTCTTCTCTGTCCCTCCTTAGCCAGGAATCTACTCTTTGTGGTTATATCCATCAGTTGCAAATCTAATCAAGCAGTAGTCAGAAATCAGGCTTAAGCTCCACAGGGTCAGGGCAGAGACCCTCCTCTGATCAGGGCTATTGTTTCCCCTCAGGCTGCTGCTGCTTGGAGGTGAGTGGTCTGCTTGAGCATAATGGCTACTACCATATTGGGGATGACTCAGAATTGGGGTCCTGGCTGCTGCTCCTCAGTTCTTTCTCCAGTGCTTCCATCCCCAGTCTCTCCTCAGGCATCTCTAAGCCACTTTGCCCCCACCTTTGTTGTAGTCCATGGTAAGTGGTTACAAATGAAAATTTATGTGTTGGCCCTTTAAAGGGCTTTTGTGTTTCTAGCCATCTTCTCTGCATCCCCGCCACTTTTCACTGCTTGTTATCTGTGTACTTTTTGGGCTCTGGTGCTCTAGGCTGGGGGACCCAGCTTAGGGTTTAGCCTCATTCTTCTAAGGCAGATCCAGCTGGCTGCTTCATTATCCCTCCAGCACTTCCCTGTATGGGTGTCCTGCTATCCCTCTCAAGTCTCTACCACACTCCTTACCGGACAGGTTGTTCTGATGGTGATTTTTCTGTCTATTGGAGGTTATATAGCTTCTCTCTCACCATTGCTCAGTTGTTTGTTCCAGGTGCTTTCTCCACAATTAAGTTGTAATTTTAGATTGGCTCTGGGATGAGGTTAGTGTGACTTTCGTTCACTCCTCTGCCATCTTCCATTGACCTGCTACCATTCTTCAGCACCACCTGGACATAGCTCCTTTCTGGGGTATGAAAGCAGCCTCATAGTTTGGACACCCTGGACCTCTTTTTTGAATGTTTGGTAAAATTAGCCTGTGAAGCCATCTATTCTGGAGCTTTTGTGTGCCAGGAGTTTTTGGTTACTGCTTCATTTTTACTAGTCTTTTTCAGTCTATTAAAGTTTTCTGCCTCTTATTGACTTAGTTTTGGAAGACTGTATGCTTCCTGAAATTTGTCCATTTTGCAAAGGTGGTCTAATTTCTTGGCATATAGTTTTTTTTGTCATAATTTCTTACTATCCTTTGTATTCCTGTGATATCAGGTTTTACTTCTCTTTCACTTTTGATATTATTTATTTGGGTCCTTTCTCTTTATTTGTTGATGAGTCTGGTTAAAGGTTTGTTAATTTTGTTCATTTTTTTAAAGAACAGCTCCTAGATTCATTGATCCTTTCGATTGTTTTCTTAGTCATTATTTAATTACAGCTCTGATCTTGATTATTTCCTCCCTTCTATTCTCTGTGGGGTTTGTTTGCTGTTATTGCTCTAGTTCTTTATATGAAGGGTTAGATTTTTTTTTTAAAAAAAGTTGTATATATTCTTTAGGTAGGCCTGTAATGTTATGAACTTCCTTCTCCATAGTGCCTTTGCTATATCCCAAAGATTTTGGTTTGTTGTGTGTTCATTTTCTTTTGTTTCCTGAAACTTTTTGATTTCTTCCTTAATCTCAGTGTTTCCCATTCATTTTTAAATAACATATTATTCAATCTCTATGTAATTTAATGTTTTTGAGTTTTTTTCCTTGAGGTTGATTTCTAATTTCAAGCCATTGTGATTTGAGAAAATGCTTGATATGATTTCATTTTTTTAAAAAAATTTGCTGAGGCTTGTTTTGTGTCCTATCATGTAGCCTATCTCTAAAAATGTTCCATGTACATTTGAAAAGAATGATATTTTGGGGGGGGTGTGAAAAATTTTGTATGTATCAGTTAAACCCCTTTGATCTATATTTTTTTCAGTGCCCCAATATTCTTGTTGATTCTTTCTTTCATAGATCTGTCAATTTTTGACAGTGGGGTTGTAAATCTCCTAGAATAAGTGTGTTGCTGTCTACATCTTTCCTGCAGTCCTCCAAGATTCTCCTTATATCTTTGGGTGCTCCTTTTTTGGGTGCCAGTATGCTTACAGTGTTTATAGCTTCCTGATGGATTCGTCCCTTAAGAATTATGAACCTTCTTTGTCTCTTTTTATGGCCTTTGTTTTGAAATTTATTTCATCTGATATAAGTGTCACTATCCTGGCTTTTTTCCCTGCCCATTTTCTTGAAATATGTTTCCATCTCTTCACTTTCAGACTGTGTAGATTTTTCCTTATGATTGGGTCTCTGTAGACAGCATGTATTTGGTTCTTTTTTTTTTTTTTTCTTATCCATTCAGCTACCCAATGTCTTTTGATTGGAGCCTTTAATCAATTTAATTTTAATGGTACTACTGAAAGGGGTTTATTGATTGCCATTTTTTCATTTGTACCTATATTCCTCCCTGTCTCACTCTGTATCTTCATTATCTGAAAGCAATCCTTTTAGCATGTCTTGCAATGCTGTGTTGGCGAAGGTGTATTCTTTTAATCTTCATTTATCTGGGAAACTCCTTATTTCACCTTTCATTTTAATCAAGAGCCTTGCTTGGTAGTCTTGGTTGCATGTCTGTGATTTTAATTACTTGATATATTTCTTGCCATTCCCTTCTGACTTGTAGTTGAGAAGTGAACTGCTAGCCTTTTCAGAGCTCCCATGAATGTTATTATCTGTTTCTTTCTTGCTGGTTTTAGGAGTCTCTCTGTCTTTCAGTTTTGGCATTTTAATTATGATGTGTCTTGGAGTAGGCCTCTTTGGTTTCATCTTGAATCAGACAATATGTACTCACTGAACTTGCATGGAATTTCCTCACTGCACATTAGGGAAGTTTTCTGTTATTATTTTTTCAAACAAGTTTCTATCCCTTGCTCTTTTTCTTCTCCTTCTGGTGTTTCTATAATTCAAATGTTGTTTTGTTTCATGTTGTTCTGAAGTTCCTATAGTCATACTTTTTGAGTCATTTTTCATGATGTTGCTGTACTGGAGTATTTCTTTGTACCTTGTCTTTCAGCTCACTAATTCTGTACTCTGTTCCATCCAGACTGCTTGTAATTCCTTCTAGTGTATTTTTAGCTCAGATATTGTTGTATTTCTTCATTTATTCCTGGTTCTTGTTTATAGTTTCTATGTCTGTTTTCATGCTCTTGTAGTTCCCACTGAGTTCTTTGTAATTGCCTGTGAGTTCCTTAAGCATCCTTATAACCATTTTGAATTCTATGTCTGATAGTTTGCTTGACTTCATTTCATTTTAGTTATGATACTGGGAATTGTTCCATTCCTTTTGATTGGTTGTTCTTTTTTTCCTCCACATTATGTGATTCTTTTTGTTTGTTTCTGCATTTCAGCATGCTTTGTTTACCAGTTGTTTTTGTGGAGTGGATTTCTCTGGTAAAAGTCTGTGGGACTCAGTGGTACAGTTTCTTTGATGTCTTTGTCTGGAACTCTACTATTGCCCTTCTTCTGTTTGTGTGTGCTCTCTTGTTGAACATGGGTTTTATTTGTTGGTTGCTTATTTGTAGGTGCTTTCTCCCTATAGCCAGTTTACTAGTAGTCATATCTCCCACCTTGTTTTGTATGCTGTTGTACAGGAGTTGGTTGACAAAGCAGTATTACCAGACAATCAAACCCACACCAGCAAAAATAACCCATATCACATTATCAATCTTAACCACAATTGAGTGAAGGTTAATAAAGATGAAGAGAGATTATGGATATTATAAGATATGACAGAAGGAATATGAGGTGGCTAAAAAAGGAGAAAAAGTTATTGAGTGGTACAAGAAAGAACTGATAAGTGTTGGGATAGAACTGAAGCAAAGAAAGGGAGAGAACAGAATTTAAAACATAAGAAATACACAAAAAGGCAATAGGAACAATGGGGTAAGAAAAGTGAAGAGTATACTATGAAGTGAAGTAAAATTGAAAAGGTACTGAACCAGTGGAGTGGGAGAAAAGATGGTGGCAAGATCTGTGGGAGCAAAGTCTACTTCCCCCTACACACAGGTGGAACACCTAGCTGAACTTCTGAGGAGGAGAGTGAACAGGCAATGTTATCCCAGCATATATGAAGGTTGAAGGCCAAAACTATATAGGACACTGAAAAATAGACAGTAAGGAGGATACTTTGAGATGATAAGATCCCTGGGACCATCCCAGGAAACAGGGTAGCTGCAGTCCTTGGCCCAGTGCCTATCTGGCTGGCTGCAGGATTCTTGGAAGAGTCAGGTCAGTGGCTTCCCTGCCACCCCACCAAACAGAAAGTTTTGAGCAGCACAAGGATGGACCAGGATTCTTGAAGTCACCGAGGGGAATAAAGGTGAAGTGGCAAATGCTCAGGGGTGGTGTGCACCCGCTGAAACTGTGGATGCTGGCTGGGTCATTACCAGAGAAATTGGGGAGCCAGGTGATACCTGGCAAAAAAAGAAGAGTTGGGCCATGATGGACTCTGACCTACATAAGTCTTTGGTCTGGTTGGAATGTTGGGCTGTGTGAGAGGTCAGTTGCTTTTTTGGAGTAACAGTCTTGAACAGGAAGAATTAAACAAAAAAAAGGCTCTTGGTGGCTGTTTAGGGAATTCACCCACAGTAGAATTCTCCAACAGGAGCTGCCCCACCTCCCTGGGCTTTGACCCTGCAGCCTACCCAGCCTCTGCCATGGGCCTATCGCTGCCTCCAGGACTGTGACCTTACTCCTACCCTCCCCAAGCTACAGGGACAGAGGATGTCCACACACTCCCCTTGGTCCCAGTGGCATGCACAGGATCCCACCACCCCCACAGCAGCAGAATAAGCTGCGTGCACATGCCCGCCACCCCAGCCACTCCACAGGTGTACACTCTCATCTGTCTCTGCAACTACAGTGACACTCCCACCATGCGGGACTGGACTGGCTTGCTAACAGGAACATGCAGGTGCCATTCCTACCCCTGCAGAGGAGAGAAGCAGGGCACAGGGAGACAGTAGTCCCCAGAAAAACTTAACTCAGTGGGGGAGCCAAACTACTCTGAAGAGACTTTCAGGGTCCCTAGCACCTAAAACAGCCATGAGCAAGAAGGTGGTGTGTGAGTTGCCCCTAATTGGTGCACCTCAAGAATAGAAAAACTGGTGGTCTAAAGGTGTACACCTGGTGCAGAGGGCACTGGGGGCCAGGCAGCAAATGAAGGAATTAGGCTGGAGGATGGGAAACTGTGAAGAGTGCTGCCCAGATCTGGCTCCACTTACATAAAATCACAGGAAGGGAGAAAAGAGAAACCCAATCACCCTCATGATGCTACAGCCAGGAAGACCAGCAGAACTCGCTTGGCCAGTTTAAAGCCACCAGGAGGCTTTCTTTCTTTCTTTCTTCTTTCTTTCTTTCTTTCTTTCTTTCTTTCTTTCTTTCTTTCTTTCTTTCTTTCT
>PVKM010002576.1:6615-63820 GCA_004027735.1 Carollia perspicillata | reverse complement strand
TACCTTTCCAAGGAGTCTAAATGGTGGAGCCACCCCCAGGTTCCCAGGTTCAGCCCTTCATTCTTTCCAGGGACTGCGGATAGCCTCAACTTGCCTGTCTCTTGAAAGATCTTTCCACCCAGGATGGAAGCAGAAAAAGCAGGCTTTTGGAGGCTCTGGAAGATAACTGGGTGGCAGGGCCACCGCTGATGGCTACTCTGAGTGCATGTGTCTGGTGCGCGGTTGCAGGACCCAGTGCTCTGTAGGAATCACCAGCCTTCGGGGTGTAGCCTCTCGGAAGCCACAGTTGGCCCTCAGAGGGCCCTCGAGTCCATGGAGAGAGTTCTTGAAAGAATAAAAATATTTGAAGCTCAGAATATTCTCTCCTATCTACAGTAGCCATCCTGTGGATCTGAAACACTTAACTGATTATTAATCATGAGGAGCAGGTTTTGTGGGTGGACACCGTGCAAACACCCAGCTGCCATTAACTTGCATCGCAGGTGTTGATGGGTGAAAACACTGGGTTCTGAATACCAGGAATGAGCTTTTCTCGGATTGGAAGAGGATGAGGTGAAAGATTTAAGCAATGCAAGCTATCTCTCTCTTTTCTTCCTTCCTTGGCTTTTTCTCTATCTTGAGTAAAGTTCGGTTTCTAGAGACCAAACCTGGTTGTAAACACAGTCTTTAAAACCTTTGCACTGCTTCGCCGCAGAATTTATGATCTGTTTACATTTGAGGCAAGGAGCAGGCAAGAGGGGTAATCCTGAAGCCTTTGGTAGAGTACTCAAAAGAAAAAAGGGGATGTGGGACACATGAATAAAAATACTTCTTTGTTCCGTCCATGATTTGTGTACACAGAATCCTCCCAAAGAGAGGTCACACCTTAAGGAAACTGGGCAAAGCAACCCTGCATAACTATTAGAATCAGCCGCTGAGATCTTCAGAGAAATTTCAAGAAATCCACAAATTTCAGGATTTGGAAAATGCACTTGAGAATGTCTGAGGCAGTTGCCTCAATGGCAGCTCAGAGTGTTGCTGGGAACGCAAGGACAATGACAGCATGGCTTGGGATCGTCCCTGAAGGAAACTGAGGTGCAGCTGGGTCCAGGCCACAGTGGACCCCGGAACTGTCCTGCCACACAGTGGACACCTGGGGTGAGAACCTTCCAAACAGGAGCTCGGTCATGAACGGTCCTTCAGGTGAGGACTTACTTTGGAAAGTCAGAGGCCGGACAGAGTGGCTCAGTAGGAACCCAGTAATTCAAGAATTTTTCAACAAAAATCGCAGAATGTTTAAATTTCTCCCTCGGAGTTATAGAACTACTTGTTGTCTCAGTTAACAGAAGTTTTATTGTAATATAAATCAGTGAATAAAGGATAGGAATTTAAAAACCAGGGTCCTAGTACCTACTACCTACTTACACCTACTGGGTGTGTGACCGCCAGCAGGGTACACATCTGGCCCTGAGTTCCTCACAGGAATTCGGGGCTAGTACTTGCCACTCAGAGGTACAATGAGGATAAGCTACTGTGTGCTCTGAAAAGTTCATCCCATAAAATGTAAAATATTTTATTACTAATAATGGCGATAAGGGCTATGATAAATACATTTCAAGTAAATCCTCCACCCCTACTCTAGAGTGAATGGGTGTTAGAAAGGGAAACATTCCCCTCCTCTTGATAGGCCCCCAACTGAGGCCCCCAGGGGCACAGCTGCAGCTTCCACGGGTCAGCCCCGCCCGCAGAGTCCCTAACTCCAGGCTCCGTCTGAGACTGCTGTCTTCAGAGGGAGTGTGGAGGTCACGCTGTGGGTGGGCTTTGCCTTGTTAGTGGAAGAAAATCAATGGGACAAGGTCAGGAAAACTGAGTCCCACTCCTGGCTCAGTCACTTAACATCTCAGAAATCTCAGGGCTTTTTCAATCCCTCTGGCTCTCCAATTTTTAGGTCTGACGTAAACCAAAGATTTCCCAAGTCTTTTCCAGTACTAAATTCTCTATGATTTTATCAGGCATGAATCATACCTCCTATGATTCTCTATCAGAAAATAATTGGATAAATTCAAAAATAACAAATAGTTGACTTCAGGTTGGTGTTTTATTATAAGCCATATGTTAAGTCACAAAGGGGATTAAACTGAGATCTATTGTGAATTAACATCAAGCAAGACTTAACTTGGGTTTCGTTGAAAGGCTTTTTTAGTCATTCTACAACTCATATCTGCCCTGGGCTTGGCGGCCATTCCTGCAGGCTGCTGCAGTATGCCGTTTGAAAGACAAGATTAAAAATCTTTAATCATTGATTTAAGGAATTTAAGTAATACTGTTTGGCTTTTATCAGGCATCTTAAATATGTAAGAGAGAATGCGTCAATATTTGGATTAAACAAAAGAAAGACACGGGAACACATGTGCCCCGTTGCTTACTGAGATGCTCTCCATTTCTGAAAACGGAGATCTTTGTTTTTTGCTGACATAAAGCTGCCCTGATGTCAGGCAGGACAAAACAGAGTAGGAACAATTTAAATTCGTGTTCTATGTTCTAGTCTCCTTAAGTCTTCTTTGAATCTGCTAATATATGTGACATAAAATAAACTGGATTAGATCATATTTGGAGGGAACTTGCTCCTTACAGTTTTAGCTTGATGAAACTCCAGAACAGAAAGGAGATACGTCAGTGAGAAACCATAAGCACTAAAGCTGTATAATAACAGAGCACTCGTTCTTGATCTTTGATCTGCTGCATGTCAAACGTCCAAGAGTTGAAATTTCCAAGCAAACCTGAGGAGGAAGAAATGACTTCTGAAACGTTTTCCGTCTACCAGATTCAGGATGCATTTGCCCTTGCCTAATTTCTGCAAAGCTCCATCATTTATCCATGAAAGTATTTGTGCGTGTGTGCTTAATAACCCATGTGCTAGGCTGTGCAAGGCGCCTGCTGGGTGAGAGGGACTGGCTCGTCCGTGCTGCCGTCTTCCTCTCAGCAGTGCTGTGAATGAGAATGTGTTAGGAAAGCAGCGTGGCAAGTGAATTCTTCTGCTCTTGGCTCAGATTCTCTGACATGACGGGGGAAATAGGTAAAACGAGGGCAAACCAGGTCTGACTCCTACAAGAATAAGAGGAATCAGCCTGTTAGGGCAGGCAGGAAAAGAATGCTAACAATGGAAAACTCTCCCACTTTCTTGCCCCAAAAAACATTCCTGTGTATTTATTTCTTTTAGTAACAGAACAGACCAAGGGGGTTTATCTGCCTTGGGCACTTCTAGAAAAGTGTATGGACCTTAGGAGATGTTCAATTTTTTTTGAATATTGACAGAATGAACTTAACACATAAACCATGGCTATTAAAAAAGTAAGATTTCACCTCAGTCTTGGACCATGATGTGGTAACACAAAGCCCCAAGCTCACCCACATCATAGATTCAGTAGCTGTTATGGCTTCAGTTCCGTTATCTTACAGGTGAGGCATCCGAGGCCCAAGCTCACTACACAGACTGCAGCATAAGCACTGGACTGTGAGTCTAGAAACAGATTCCAGGCCTCCCGTTTCCACCATTTATCTAGAAGGCCACCTGTAAATCCCTCCAGCCATGTGGCAAGTGATGCAGTTGCTGGTTAGGAGTAAGGACTCTGGGAACTGTCATCAGAAGCCACTGGGTTAGCCTAAGAGACATCAGAGCCCATCTCCGCTGGTAGAAGGGACCCCTCTGCCAGGCATCCCCCCAGCCACTACCTGTTCCTTTGAGGAGAGGGACCAAGAGGCTGAGGTCTGGGGAGGACAGACGGTGTCTCAGACTCTGCAGGCCTCCCTGCAGTAGAAGCTGGTCAGGAAGAGAAATGACCCCAAAAAGCGACAGAAAGGCAAATTGGAGAGTATAAGCATGACTGCAGGATATTCCTAACCCCAAAACTAACGAGGAAGGATTATTGAATAATATTAACTTGACATAGCATTTTGAAAAAGGGCTCACAGGGTTTCATAGGAGGAAGAGTTTCCATTGCACTTGCCCACAAAATCTTTAAAAACCTTTGTTAGATATTTCTCTGTAACCTTTTCATCTGCTGCTCCCTCTCCACCACCACAAGCATTTCTGTTTCTGCCCCTCCTCCAGGAAATGCCTGGTCCTGATGGCTCCTCTCTCGTTGAATTCTTTTCCTCTTCCAGCCCCCCAGCGTCAAAGTATTTTTGCTTCCACTAGACAGAGCTGGTCAACTCTGACTACCTTATCCAAACCTGACACATTTCTAAAGAGGGCACTGAAAGAAGCTGTTCTTCTAATAACACTCAGCATCATTAGAAGGCAGCTGTGGTTGTAGGAGAGCAAAATGGTCTTTAGCCCAGCATCCACCGGACCCTCTTTCAACTAAACCCATGCTCTCCTTCTGACACTCCCCTCCTCCATTCAGTCCTGTGCTTCAGCGGATGCTGCCCTTTATCCCAGCTCCAGCGGTGAACACCTCTGCCAAAGGACAGGTGTAGGACCAATTAGGGACAATGCAAAATGATGGCAGACTTTTGGGGAGTTTCTGGGAAAGGAATTTCCTTGCTTTTCTGAAAGAGCTACAGGATGCCAGCTCTTAACCCTGACTGCTAACTGCTCCCAGCTGCCATGCTGCAGCCTGAGGTGAAGCAGCCGTGGGCTTGGCAGAGGAAAATGACTGGAAGCATCTGGGTCTTAGACCATGTTTTTGAGTCCCTGGACCTCTAGCCTAAACCAGCCCTACCTCTGATATCTGATTACTTGACCAACTACTTGTTTATGCCAGTTTCAACAGTCGTTTTTGTTTCTTGAAGCCAAAAGCATTCTGAGATAGGACTCATTGTTTCCTATGTATTGATCTTAATGCTCAACTAGACCACAAGTTCTTGGAGGACAGAGATGTACATTTGTTTTGTACTCCCCACTGCCCTTGGGACAGCACAGCATGGGGCAGGAGGTCCCGTGTTCAACAGTGGGCTGGTTCTTTGGTATAAGATCCTTCAAATAAGGGTCCTTGGTGTTTGTACATTCACCCTGAAGTATCAGTTTGAGCTCAGACACCCATCAGTAAACAATTATTAGATATTTAAAATAGTGGCTTTGAATGTTTTAGAATTTCAACCATGTGGGAGTCATGATTATACATTACAATTCTGAGCCTCAGGAAATTTGAACATTCTCCGCCTTATTCTCTATGTTCCTAAGAATCAAAATCCACACAGGCAGGATCTGGCAAACCCCGAGTTTTTAGTAAATGTGTTGTTGAATTTGGAAACACAGATTTTAATGAACATATTAATGAACTTTCTGGAAATCACACTTTCAAGGTAAATTCAACTGAAAATTCTCCAAAGTCCAAGACAGAAATAAAAACTAGCTTAATCAAACAACCCATCAGTGAGTGGCACTTGCTACCCCACAAAATGCAGACCGTATTGTTTCGGGAACCACACAGTAAACAACACATTCAGAAGCACCCAGAGACTTTGACCGAACGGCAGCACGCAGCAGCACTGCGCACCAAGTCCAACCAGACTCGACGGTGTGCATCCTCAGCAGATACATTCCACCTGCAAGAAAGCCTGCTCAGAAGCCACACACATCCTCCTGCGGCCTTCAGGAAGACTCCACATGTACAAAATGACCTAGCGTTTGTGCTGCATTTAGGGAAAGGAAGATGTTAAGATGTCTTACAATGCATTAAAATTCTCCTGTATTAACCCAAGGCAGTGTCTTGGGAATTTATGTAAAAGCTTCTGCATATTTCAGCAATCACCACGCCAATTTCTATTCCCAGGTCTGCGTGCTGTCTAAAGCTTCATCCCGTACCCAGAATCCCCTGCTGCTCATCTGGAACTTCCATGCTGTCACGTTAAGTCCCTAAAGCCCCCATTTTCAGCCACCCTATCTGAAAATAAACTTCACAGTATTTCTCATCACTCACCCCACAGACCGCATTTACCATAATGAAATGCTAATTTCACATAGGTATTTGTTAACGTTTTCAAAGTGTTTATATCTACATTGTGTCATTGATCATGAGTTTCTAAATGGCGAGGATCTTGTCAGATTCACTCAAACTGAACAACAGAGAAAAGGTATAAAGCAAGCGAGCCTTTCATTGTTCCTTCTGCTTCGTTCTGGAGTGCTGCTTCTCCAACACCCAGCACCGTAGAGTACTCCCGGCCTCTGGTCATCTGCTTTCGCTCCCTCCTTCCCCATTTCAAAATGGGTCTGTCCTTTGCCCCAGCGCCTCAAACTTGTGCTCTCTGCTAAATTTTCGAACAAGCTACATTGTAATGAGCATGTGTTTCTATGCTATTCCATCCAGTTGGCATGAAAGCAGGATAAACAATGGGAATTTGAGGAAACATGACGAGGAGATATTTTGGCTCTAGTGGCCTGCGGAGTTCCCTCAGGTGAGTATCTATTCACATTGGTAAGTGTTAAAGCCAGCCTCAGAAAATGCCTGCCGTGGCAGCCTACAAAAAGCAGAGCTTTACTGGCTGGTGTTAGAAACAGGGCAATAACAGTAAGAGTCACTTTTCTATAAGTACTCCTTTTACTGTTCACAAAGCACTTTCACATATATTATCTTATTTTGATCATGATCATGCACACACAGGCATGAAAACAAACCCTTAGAATCCAAGTGGCTCTTTAAGCGGACCCATCAGCACGTTTTCACACAGGACAATAAAGCCATTTGTTATCTTTTAAGGCAATTATTACAAATTTAGGGAAACTACTATTTTGTTTGTAAGTTCACTCTTCTACTTCCTCTAAAAGGAAACAACGTGAAGCTATTCTCATCTTATTTTCTATTATTATTTTGTTGTATATTATTTTCTATTATATGACCATCTCCACACCTTGGGAGGGAAGGAGAAGCTATTTCTTCCTGCTAAGAAACCTGATAGCAAGGCAAGCAACATGTCAGGAAGTAGTGTTCTTCCGCAGAGGAAATGCTTATGACTTTTTGACCCTCAAGGACTATATAAAGGGAAATATCCTTCCTCATCCCCTCCCCCACGACTCCATTACCCCATTTAGGGCGGGATGAGAGAAGTGACTTCAGAGGGAGGGTGGAAGCTGGGGACCCAGGAAACAGGACTGATTTCACCAGGCATTGCCAGCATGTTAGACCCAACCCAAGAGATCAGTTTCCAGCCAGGACCTCTGCACCTTCACACAAACACAAACATCATAGGGGTGTGCCTGCTGAACCTCCAGGTGGTAGTGCAATTCCTGCCCTCTCCCCAAACACGTCCATTCACAACTCCCTGGATTGCGATTGGGAGTAGGAGGCAGAGAGTGGAAAGGCAGGTCAATCAGATACTTAGAGATGAAACATCCCAGGTGTGAGGCCAGAAGCCAGGTGGCTCTGCATGAAAGAAAGGTGGCAGTTTTTGTTTGTCTACAAAATGCAGGAGGGGAGGACTTGCATACTCAAGATACCTGTTTTTCTATTCTTTTCATCCAAACTACAAGTCCAACTTCTCAAATCACTGGAGAGAGATGGGATTTCACAATACCTCATGGATACAACAATTTCTAGTTACTGCTCACCAAAATTTTACAGATCTTCACAAAATATCCCAGGAGATAAAGAAGCTAGTCGGGTTAGGTTTTATAGGAGGAGTACTAAAGGGAATTCAAGAGTATTGCGCAGTTCACTTTTTAGTGTTCCCAAAATTTTGCTCCACAAAATACAAAATACATGTTTAGTCTATAGTCAGACTAAACAGGGAAATGCTGAATATGTTTCTCCTCCCCCCGTGGCGGGTAGGGGGAGCATATTCATTTTGGATGAATGGATGAATGAAAGGATGGGTAGAGTAAAATCTCCGTATCAAAAGACAAGAGATAACAAGTGTTGGTGAGGATGTACAGACAAGGAACACTTGCACACTGCTGGTGGGAATGTGAATTGGTACCACTACAGGAAACAAGATGGAGGTTCCTCGAGAAATTAAAAATAATCCTGGCTGAGTGGCTCAGTTGATTGGAACATCGACCGGTGCACCAGAAGGTTGTGGGTTCAATCCCCAGTCAGGGCACATATGGGAGACAACGGGTCTCTCTCTCTCTCTCTCTCTCTCTCTCTTCCCCCCTCTCTGCTCTAAAATCAATAAACATATCATGAAGTGATGATTTAAAAAAAGAAATTAAAAATATAACTATGATCCAACAATTCCACCTCTGGGTATTTGTCTGAAGGGAATGAAATCACTATCTCAAGGAGACATGGGCATCCCTATGTTCATTACAGCATGTTTGTTGTACAACAGCTATGTCATGGAGACATCCCAAGTGTCCTTCGACAGGGAGTGGGGGAAATAGGTGAAGGTGGTCAAATGGTACAAACTTCCAGTTATAAGATGAATAAATCCTAGGGATGTAATGTGCAGCATGACGACTAGTGTTAACAATACTGTACGGAATACTTGAAAGTTGCTAAGAGAGTAAAATTTTAAAGTTCTCAAGGCAAAAAAATTGTAAGTGTATGCGGTGGTGGTTGTGTAGATTAACATTATTGTGGTAATCGTTTGCAATATATATGTATATCAAGTCACTACACTGGACACCTTGAAATTACACAATGTTATATGTCAGCTATATTGCAAGAAAGCTAGCCCCTAGGTGGTTGCACCTAGGTGTGCCCACCTGGAACCCTTAGGTTGCAAATAGTAGCAAGTGAAGCAGCCACCTTGGAGACAGCTGATGCTCTCTGATGTTTAATAGTCTGTTAACCTACGAGCTCTCACATATATTTAAAAGCTTGTGTCTGTTTTGCACCTGTAAACTAAACAGGCCCAGAAGAGTTAAGTTACCAGTTCAGCATTAGGTATAACAGGCATTTGCCTAAAAAAGCTACACGTTAAAAACTTGTTACAATAAACCTTCCCTGGGGAAGAATGAGATCCTTTTAAGTAGAATTACAGTGACCACTACAATTTCTAGCACATACTCCATATGTGTTTGTTGAACAAACATAGGAAAATAAATTAATTTCAAGCTCTCTCTCTCCCTTGAATTTGCAGACACATGTGGCAGGCCTCAGGTCAGTTACTTTTCCAGCTAGCCCCTTGCTTACCAGATTCATGAAATCACCAACTTGAAGAAACAATCTCAGAGAGATGAGGATATAGACTTCCCACTTTTATTAAAGTCTGCCTGGTTCCACATTTTATGGCCTTCAGAAATTGACATTCTAAACCTCTAGCTTGTTCATTTTAAGGAATGCAGTAAAATCATAAAGTTAAGTTCCATGTTTAATCTCTAAGTCCTAGAAGACCAGAATCATGAACCTCTAGTCATGCTACATAGGACTTCTGAATGGTTCTCTCAGCCACTGATTGGCTGACATTTCAAACAAATGATATCTACAAAATGGATCTGAACCCAAGCCTTTACCTTCCAGGGTCAAAGAACTGACTGAGCAAAAGAAGCCAGTGAAGCAAATAAAAACAAATTGAAGAGATGACAGGACAAAAATGTCTGAGTCTCAGCCTCTCAGTTGCTCACAGAACACTCGAACCATGGTTGCCTGGCTCTGCTCTGCGTGGCCCAGTCCCCTGCTGGCTCCTGCGTGGTCCCAGCCCAAGAAAGAGCCAGACGTGGAGCTGGGACTCACTGTGAACACTGCACACGCAGTACCCACACCCATCCCTTCCCTGATCTGCTCCCCACTTTAAAACATGTATTCTGCACAACAGGGTGAATGTACTTAATGCCACACATCTAACTGTGCCCTTAAAAATGGTTAAAATCTAGGTTGTGGATTCAATTCCCAGTTGGAGGAGCATGTGTAGGGGGCAACCGATCCATATTTCTCTCTCACATCAACCTCTCCCTCTCTCTCCCCCTCTGTCTCTCTCTTCCTCTCTCTAAAATTAATGAACATATCCTTGGGAGAGGATTTTTTAATGGTTAAGACGGTAAATGTTATGTTAGGTATATTTTACCACAATTTTTAAAATGTAAAAAGAAATGTACTCACTACCAGTTGAAGACCAAACCTCACATCTATCCTATATTAGAGACAAGTTAGCCTTTATAATAATAATAATAATAGCTAACACTTATTGAACCCTCATTAGGGCTCTCATTTAAACACAGTCATTCCATGTGGTAGAGGTTAATATTATCACTATTTCAAAATTAAGGAAACTGAGGCACGGAGAGATGAAGTCACTCACCTAAAGTCACACAGTAGTAACAGTAGGTATACCAAGAGACTCTAAAGACATAAATATGCAATATATGTGATTTAATTAAAATGCAATTTAAATAGTATGTGTATCTGTTAGAAATTGACAAAAATATTCATTCCTGGTCAGACACCAAATGTGTACGAAGGACGGCCTAAATCTATTGGACATTCGGATCGGCATCATCACAGCCGCTTTGCAGCATTTCTGGGGCGGTTGTAACAGTCTAGAAACGACTGAGAAGCACCAGCTCTTCTTCAACCCACACGTCAGAACATTTCTGTTAAGTGCCGCACATGCTTCACATGGTGCCTCATACGAGGCCGCTCGTGCCTGACTGGGCTCTCCTTCTCTCCCATCCTCCAGTTCTCTTCCCTAAAAACACCTGAGGCTGACTCTTCGGAGCCACGTGTACTGACTATTTCACCTATACAAAGTCCAATGATTTCCCTGGAATTTAACAACATGGGAATGATACCCACGAGACAGACAGAAAGCCTGTAAGAAGAGACAACGAGAGCAAATCACAGAATACTCATGAAAACAAACAAAAAGAGGGTGAGATTACAGCAGAAATTGCCACCATTTCCCTTATCAGACAAACAGCATGACACTAGACAATACCTAATGCTGAGTTTCAGTTCTGACTCAACAACCTACAGCCAGAATCCATTGCCCTCTTTTGCCTCAGTGTCCACTTCTGTAAAATGGAAGTAGAGCTGTATCTACTTCACAAGTTGTTATGAGGATAAGGAGAAAATATATATTAAAGTAGTTGTTGCATTATAGAAGAATAAGTAAATAGTTTTAGGTATCTCTCCTATGCAATTTGTATGAAAATAATAGCAAATTAATAAACACCAACACATTTCAAAAACAAAAACAGATTCTGCATTAGAAAGAACCCATTTGTAGAAATAGCCTATTCATCTAAGTTGTTTTAAAACCAATGTGAAAGACCCTTAGCAGAGAGGATTTTGATTCCTATCCTACTTGATGTAATTTCTATTTAACTAATAAAAAGATCTTACCTAAAATTTTCAAGGGAGGTAGGTATAGTTCATTAATATCTTAGGGTAAAGTTAAATAAATAAATACTCTTTGTCGACGTCCACAGAGAGTGGACGATCTTACCTGCTTGACCCAACAAGAGGTTTTTATACTTGAAAAATCCTCCTAAAGTTTACCCTCCATTGAGAAACTTCAAATATTGAACTGTAGAAATTGTCAAGAAGTCCCAGTCCCATCACCCAGTGTCACTGCAGGGTCGCTCAGGAGGGGTCTGGGTGTGATTCCCTTGTCTCTAGCCCTGAATTCAACTTGGCAGGGCCCAAAACACTCCACGAGGTGTTGTTCAAGTGGACAGCACCCCATTCAAGCACCTACCCGAATGCCAGTATCTCCCGGTAGCAGAAGCCCCAGTCACCTTCCTGAAAACACAGGCAACCACCCTCCTCTTGGGAAAGCTCTCTCCTTGGTGGTCTTCCCAGGAAGCCCCGCTCATTCCCAGCACAGGTTCCACCTCCCCAGAACCTCCACTTACACCTTCCAATTATTAACACCTTACAACACAACCCTCCACATTTGCCAAGTGCCAGCAGCACTCTCTGTTCTCCACAGCGCATGTAAAGGCAGGGCCCTTGCCTTGTGGGCTAGTGATGTAAAGAGGACAAGAAATAATATTTACATAAGACATCAGATCCAGAGGCTAAGATGCAAACACATGTTGTTCCCTCCCCTCTCTGTCCGTTGGAGGGCAGATCAGCTTCAGAAAGGGGCAAGGGCTGAAAAGATGGGTCGTTCTGGTGAGACCCTTCCAGGGATGGGGAGATAGATGTTCTGGAGGCGTCCAAGGAGCAGATGTGGACGAGGAAAGATAGTGAGAGAGGGACTGGGAGGAAATGCAGGCAGCAGCTTAAGCAGGAACCCAGGAGAGATATTTTAAAGGGTCTGAGAAAGCACTTCAAAGAGCAGACCAGCAGATGGCTTGAAAGCACCGAGCCTCTCCCTCCAACCCGAGAAGCAGAAGAGTGGTACCACCTTCCCAGATCTCTTTTCAGTCGTCATTGCTGGTATTTCTTTAAGAAAACATTCCAAAGATGACAAAGTATCTGCATGCCAAAATGTTCCTGGCCACCTCAGTAATACAAAATCTAAAAACCACCAAATGCCCACCAAAAGGATTGGTTAGTATATTGAGGGTGTCAACGTGATAAATATTGTGCAAACACTGAAAATGATCATTATGGAGACAATGTATAAATTGGAGAAGTATATATGATATAATATCAGGATGGAAAAAAGTACACCCAATGGGTGTGTTACAATGAGCTTAGCACAATGCCAAATAAATGTGCATGTGGGCAAAGACCCAAAAAATATATAAATATTTGTGGCAAATATAAAAATCACATGAGGAAGGTAGCATTAGGGGTTTTATTTTTTCCCAAGTTTTTTAGCATCCTTTTGACATCCATCCTTTCAGTTTAAAAAGTCTGGATGGCTACGGTGATTTCGTTAACAGAGACATTCTTCCAGTGTTAATCCAAGTATCTCAGAAGGGAAAAAGGGTGGAAGGATGGGGGTGGTTCTCCTCACAGCCACCTTTAACACAGTAGTGGTAGCAGTAGCAGGGTGCTAATTAGTAATTTCTCACATTTGCTAATGAATAAGCCACCTCCGGATACCTGCTGGAGGTACGAACACAGATCACGTGGGCCATGCCCCTTCCCCTCAAAGTGAGTTATTGGCTTGAAACTGAAGTTGTGAAAGACCAAGATGCTAAACAGCCACTTGGACCATTTGCCTCAAATTCTGATAACCTGTCTTGTCAGCAACTCCCAGGACTCCCTGAGAGTATCGTGGTTTTACCCAATTTTCTTGTAGTTCACTGTTCAGATGAAACCTGAGGGGACACTCCCAAGCCAAGCCTAACCCCTTCTCTCGGCCTTGTTTTACCCAACATTTTGTTTCTTAAAAGTTAGCACCACGGAAAAAAATAAGAAAGTCTATTTAAATGCTTGACCACAAGAGCACAGTCAAATGAAAAAAAAAAGTCCTCCTAAAGAATCATTTTGCCATTGTATTCTCCACCCTGATCTTAAATCTCCTGTGGAAGTTCTAACTTTGGGAAATCTCACAAATGCAAACACATATACACAGGGTTAACTCTCCCCCTCGAAGACCAACAAGTAAAGCACCAGCTATTTTGCTGAACTAGTTAGTCTTCAAGCAGCCCAAGCCAGAAACTTTCGGATGCACAGGGAGAGTCCTGGGAACCATAGCCCACATCACCTATGTCACCCACCAGAAGTAGCTGAGCAAGCCACTTCACTCACTGAATTTCTGTTTCTTCACTATCCATAGG
Organism: Carollia perspicillata; assembly: GCA_004027735.1. Lineage (NCBI taxonomy): Eukaryota > Metazoa > Chordata > Mammalia > Chiroptera > Phyllostomidae > Carollia > Carollia perspicillata. The sequence goes on along the minus strand of PVKM010002576.1, from coordinate 50,280 downwards.
ATGAGGAACACCCACCCAGACTCCCTAATACCATCAGTCACTCATCCATTTATCAGACACTCTCAGGAAAATCAAATGAGATACAGGAATAAAGAGTTTTAAAATGCTGTATACATATGTTAGTAATATTATTAAACAAACTAAAAGAAAAACCAAGCAAAACACATTACATGCCAACTGCCCCCAGGGGCCTGGAATGTATATTAACCCAGGTCCATGGCAGCTCTGTGCTAGCAAAGCCCTTTACAGACCCACCACAGGCCACAAGCATCTATTGAACAAAGGAGAAATCACAGCTCAGAAAACCAGAGAGAAGCAAAAGCCAGCACTTCTGGGCAGGCAGGAGCTCGGAGCCAGGGCCTTCAGGTTCTCATTACCAGGTAGCACTGCCCAAAAGGGCCCGGCAGGTTCCTGCCCACTTCCACCAACTCCAAGCCTCAGGCTGCTCACTGTCAGCCATTCGGGCCCCTGAGTCACCCGCACGTCAACGCCCTGGGTTTCCCTTGGATTCTCTCCCAACGGTGTTGCCAAATGATGAGATCATGGCACTTGACAAAACCCTCTCTTTCAAAAGCACCTTTTATCCAAATGGATAAAAAAAGAATTGAACAGGCTTTATCTTACTGGCTGTGCCATCTTTGGCAAAGCCCATGGCTCACATACTCAATTATTGCTGTTGTTTTAATACATATTTTTAGAGCAGTTTTAGGTTCACAGCAAAATTGAGTGGAAAGTGCAGAAAGTTCCCATATACCCTTGTCCCCCCGCCACATGCATAGCCTCCCCTACTATGGGCACTCCCACCAGGCCGGTACATTTGTTACAATTGATGAACCTCCTCATCACTAAAAGTCCATAGTCTACATTGGGGCTCACTGTTGGGGCTGTGCACTCCATGACATATTTAGTTTTCAAGGAAGGAAACAGGCAAGAGGGTTTCAGAAATGCACACACCAGTTAGTAAGCAAGGACTGCACTCTCCATTACCTGAATGTCTCTCTCTCATCCTTAGTGCTAGGCTTTTCTTCTTCAACCGTCAAGCCAGGGAACAGTTGATGTGTATTGACATGTGGTATAAGGGTTTTTTTTTGTTTTGTTCTGTTTTGTTTTAAGTCATCTAAGCCAGGGTTTCTCAAATTTTCACATGACTATGTATTCCCTGAGAATCAGGTTATATCCAGATTTTTCTGGGCTGGGTCTGGGATGAGCCCTGGTCTGATCCAAGAAACTCTTAGGTGATGCCCATGCTGCTGGACATCAGGTTGAATTTTGAGAAAAGGAGTTCTGTCCTTCCAGTGCCAGCCTGTGAACCGGAAGGTCGTAGGTTTGATTCCTGGTCAGGGCACATGCCTGGGTTGTGGGCCAGGTCCCCAGCTGGGGGTGTGCGATAGGCAACTGACCGATGTATCTCTCACACATTGGATGTTTCTCTCCCTCTCTTCCTCCCTCCCTTCCCCTCTCTCTTAAAAATAAATAAATGAAGTCCAAGAAGAAGGAGGAGGAGGAGAGAATAAGAAGAAGGAGGAGGAGAAGAGGAGGAGGAGGAGAAGGAGAAGCAGCAGCAGCAGCAATAGTAGTAGTAGTTCTGGCTTCCAGGTGTGTTTGCAGGGGTGGAAGCTTTCAAGTTAAGTAGATTTGGGTTCCAATCATAGTTTTGCCCCTTACTGGCTTTTTAATCAATTAAACCCAACTTCTCCTGGTTCCCAGAAAAGGTAACTGCCAATGATTGCATCTATAAAAATAGGATGATCCAAACTTCCCTTTCAGAATTCAACGAGATCATGAATGCAAAGTTCAACTCAGAGCTGGCACTCAACGCACTGAACGGTAACTATCATTATTGTTCTTTTTGTTACCGTTGTCCTTATCGTTATGCAGGTATAACAGCTTTTTCTCATAAAAGCAAAAATCCCCTTTGGATGTCTTTTGGCTAGCGAAAACAGGTGTACTAATGTAGGTCTTTGGTAAAAGCAAAGTGGCAGATTGTGAATTTTTGGGACTCAGGGATACTCTTTGCTTTATATCATTTCAGTTCATGAAACTTTCAGAGAACAGGAGAAACCTGTATCTGATTTTGACCTGTTTCTCCTTTACCCATCCCTGTATAAAAAGCATATTAACTACTTTTAGACAAAAGCCAGACATTTTTATAAATGTTAAATATATTGCAAAATGTTTTCTCCCACTCTAGATTTTGCTAACAATTAAGAAACAGGGTTCTCTCCCTGCCCTCCTCGATCTTCTCCCTCCAGGCTCCGATCTGTACCTCTGCCTTTCCCCCTTGGCTTCAGATGTATTCATTTGAAGCATATAATGTTAAATTTAGACAGAACTTTGAGAGGTCTCAGCCAAACTGCCTTATTTTTTAAAGAAAATTAAGGTCCAGAAAGATTAAGTGGTTTACCTAAAGTGACAGTTACCTTTGCTGGGAACCAGGAGAAGTTGAACTTAATTGATTAAAAAGTAGGCCTTTAAGACTGAGGCCGCCCTAATGCCTTAGCGGCCTACATCAACCAAAACCTAAGCTTGCAAATGCCTCAAGGTTAAGAAATTGAAACCTAAGGATAGCCAAACACAAACAGCCAACTCAGCTTTCCCAAATAAGGCAACCTGAAGCTGCAGCCAATCAAATACTTGCTTTGCTTCTATATCTTCTCTATAAAAGTCTTGCCCTGGGCTCCTGTGGTTGGAGCCCTCCTAACTATTTCCGGCTTGGTGTTGCCTGATTCAAATCAATTTTTGCTCAAATAAATTCTTAAAAATTTTAACATGCCTCAGTTTATTTTGTAACACACCACTTTCTTTAAATGAGCTTTGTACACAATAAAAGACAACTCTCATGTATGTATGGGAAACAGTGGGAGGAGAGTGATACACGGCAGCTCACCCCAAAGTCATGTGCAAATATAAAGACAATCCTCTAGATCTGCTGGTTCCCAGAATATGAGATTTCACGGGCCAAGGGAGTGGAGAAAGGAATTGTAACTGGAGATACAACCAGCTTTTATTTTTCAAGAAAAAAACTGTTTTCTGTAGTTACTATTTAGTATCACCATTATAAATGAAAAGAATTTTCAATACCAAAAATATCAAATAAACATAATCCCAGAATAAAGAACATTCTTATAATTCTAACCTTATAAAAAACTCAATTATATCCTCTATTTTTCTCATTGTATTGCAAACCAGCAATCAGAAGTGACCACTGGTTCTTAATCTACTTTGAGTCACAAGTGCCTTTGAAAATCTGATGAAAGTAATGAACCTTTCCCTAGAAAAACGCGCATGCCTGCATGCACACAAAATTTCACAAATAAATCCAAACATAGGCAGGCCCCAGATCAAGATTACCTGCTTTACCTGCTCTTGGATGACAATTCAGCCTCCACCTGACTCACTAGTGACTTTATCCTCTGGCCCTCATTAATGGCTCTGACTTCCTCTACAAGCTGTAGGAGATCCAGGACAAAGTCTCACACTCAGGCAATGAGGCTCTCAGGTCTCTCCTTCTGCAAAGTGGCATGAATTTTTATGAGAGATATAAGGAGTTTCTTCTCCTTTTGCCTGGACCCTGCCCATCAGTGACACTGCCAAATCCAAAAAGATTCCTCCAAAAGCCCGAAGCCCAGATCACCTGGGCCTAGGACCAAAAAGCTCCACCTGGTGGTGTAAGGTCATGGGAACTCTGAGAAACAGACTGAGAAGAGCAAAAACCACTCTGAAACAAGGCCAATGAACACAGTTAGGTCCATCTGGTCTCACATCCAGATCATTCTCAAAGCCCTATGAAGGAGGTAGCAAAAGGTAGGAGAGCGGACAGCTGGTCCAGGTTCAGCCCAGTGGGCAAAGGTGTAGGAATGAGGTGGAGAGCACCTAAAAATCACAGAAGGTGTCTGCGGACAGCCAGAATATATGTTGGCAGGCACACACACATCATGATGTACGGGGTTCGGGGGGCAGAATCATCACAGTCTGCTTTTCATCGATGACCAGTGGTGACATGCTCCCTGACCTTCACTGGCAGGTAGGCACTCAGTACTACTCAGAATGTCTTCTCAGCTGTGTCTCTCTTAAGATGATCAAGCCTACCTGCACCATCCATCCACCTACTTTGTAGTTCCCAAGGTTGCCCATACAGAACACGCAAACCCATTCTACAACACTATATCCCTCTGGAAAGGGGCAAAAAGAAAGATACATTTACTGCAGGCCTCAGAGACTGTGTTTTAAAGAGGCAAATCGTATGTGCAACCTACCCTTGCACCCCCTCCCTGAAAGGTTTGAAAATATAAAGCACCTGATTTGTGCTGCAGAGGGAAGCATTTGCTGCCTACTTGAGTCTGTGAGGATTCCTGGCTTTAATAGCTGCAGGATTTAGGAAGAATCCAGTAGCTAAATGGATGTTATTCACAAAAATAGGTCTCCCCATACGGATTATTAACCATTTTTTCTTTTCCAGACAAAAGTTGGGGGAAATTCTTAATGGTGGCTGGGTGGGGGAGGGGGGGAGGCTAATGAGAAGGCTTTGGGAAAGCAGGGAGCCCTTTAAAGAATTAAAAACCAATTCTTATCTGGAGAATGCCGAAAGAGGTGATAATTTGACATATTTAAATGTAAATGCATGGTGGATTCAGACATTTGGCTGTGGATTAAGTAGCCACAGGTAACTGAAAACGGCCCCACAGCCCCACAAGGGCTTCAAAGCTACTGGTAATGCTCTGTTTCTTCAATTGGGTGGTGGATGGCTGGGTATTTGCATTATCATTATTCATTAAACTGAATATAGGTGATATATATGGTCTTTTGTTGGTAGGTTTCATTAAAGTAAAAATATTTAATTAAAAAAAGTCTTCTCTATTTCTATTGCCTGTTCTCTCTGAAGTTTGCAGAATCAGCGCATTATTAGATCAGAGTTGTGAGTATACCTTTCCTTGCCTCTGTCTCTTTAGGTCTGTTCCTCTGTCCTTCTTTCCTTTGTTTGGCTTCCTGTTTCCTGACCCTGCTGGAATGTGAGCAGTAAACCTTCAAGAAGAGAATGTGGGAACAGGACTCCCGTTCCACTTTGGAAAAGAAGAGCCAGGTGGGCCCGGGTTCAAACCAGCCCTGTTTGGAAACACCTCTGTTTACTCCATGTGAAAGTGGGTTTAAAACAAGTGGCTGTGCTGACCTGGCTGGTTTGTGGAACCAACCCAAGAAGACAGGAGTTGAAGGGCACAGGTGACACCAAGTCCCAACTGCAGCTATTTAGGGAGTTTCAATTAAAATCACATTTAGAATGTAGTAAAGTGACCCCAGCCACAATTAAAGGAAAGAATAATTTAAAACCTATCTTCTTTGAAGAGCAGAACAGTTGAAAGAAACTGGTTAGTGGTAATTAACAGCAATTTAGGCCTTGAATGAAACCAGGTGGAGAGAGAGGGCGAGTACATCCTGGTCCAGCACAAATGATGCTGTAACAAGAGTGGTCATATCCTTGCCCTCAGCCCTCCCCACCCCCATCCCCAGGGGAGGGCAGTGCAGGTGTGGGGCGCCCCCTGCAGCTCCTACCTTCTAGGATGTTTTCTGTGGCTGGGCTTTCTCCCAGCAACCCACAGAGGCCTGTTTTTATTTGTTATTTAGAACATTATTTACCATTATTTCTATCACTGATGGTATTCTAAATCTTTTGACATAATGTATTTTAATTATTATTTTTTCAATATACGAGTCTTTTGAGGCCTTGGAGAGACAGTAACAGGAATTAAATTCAAAGATGTTGACTTCAACCCTGGGATGCCCACCTCTATTCTGACTCCTCCCAAAATTGTTCTCAACTTACAGTTCTATTTTTAATTCCTTTCATTGGTACTGAGAAAAAATATTTCCTGTAATGATTCATCACTTCTTCCTTGAATGGAAGAAATGCCAATTCCTAGAGTACAGACTGTCTGTTTTAAAAGTAAGGCGAAGTACTACATGGCCTAAGCATCACGTTTCATACGTGACAACCTCAGAAGATGACCATACCTTACTGTTTTTTTTAATTTTTTTAATGGCAGATAGATTCCTTTATGATCTCTGAAAGTGAGCCCCTTGCCTCAAACTTACTAGTGGCCCTGCAAGACTCCAGAATTTCAGAAACAACCCAAGGTGGGAGGAGGGGGAAGACACTCATTTTTATTTCAGGTTTACTCTGTGTCACCTGGCAGTTCACATACAGTATTTCATTTAATTTCACAGTTCTGTGATGAGTCCCACTGCTTCCATTTTACAGATGAATAAACTGAGGCTCAGGGAAGTTAAATATTATGACCAAGTTCACACAGTTGGTAAGTGGAAAAGCCAGGATTTAAGTCAGGATGTATTATTCCAAAGCCTCAGTTCTGTCCCACATTGTCTATACTCCTGAAGTTCCCTAAACTTCAAGAAGGCTAATGCATAGGGTTAGTCTATCTATTATCATCCTGGAGCTTGTGCTGAACATGTCTTTATAATGAGATGAACTTTTTAAAAATATCTTTTTTAATCAAAAAGCACCTATTGAGCACTCACTAGATAAATGACATCATCACATCACAGTGATAAAAAGGCATCGCTTTTCTGCTCAACACATGTGTGATGTCAGTTCATAATGCTGTCTGAAAACATGGAGCCATCTCCAAAAACGTTAAGCGATCACAAGCTGTAAATTACTAACAAGTCTCTGCAAGTCACGTACCAAAACAAGAGAAGCAGAGAAACCCAAGAGTGAGAAGGGAACTTAAAGTGCATCAGGTCTAAATGTCACCCTTTCTAGGCAAAGTTAACTGAGGCCCAGAATAGCCCAGTGGCATGGCCAGGATCACACAGCTAGACCGTGGTGACCCATGCCCAGGGCTGAGCAGAAGTGAGTGGTTCCTGCACTTCAAGTTAGCACCCTTCTGCAAAACTCCCTCCACTGCCATCACCACCCCTCCCATTAGAACCCGAAGAGTCAGCAAGAAATAACTAACACAGAACACTGGAGCTGAGTATGTTCCAACAGACCCCTTTGAAGGAGGCCCACTTGCTAAGGATCAATGGCCAATCTAGTGCAATGTGATAGTTAATTATATGTCAAATTGGCTAGGCAATGTCACCCAGTTTTTTGGTCAAATACCAGTCTAGATGTTGCTTTGCAGGTATTTTTTTTAATGTGCTTGACATTTAAACGGTAGACTGAGTAAGGCAGATTTACCTCCGTAATGTATGTGGATCTCATCCAATCCGTGGAAGGCCTTAAGAGCAAAGACTGAAGTTTCCCAAAGAAAAAAATCCTCCTTCAGAATGTAACATGGAAATCATGCTTGAGTTTGCAGATTACTGCCCTGCAGAATTCAGACTTAAGACTCCAACATCAACTCTTAACCTGAGTCACCAGTTTGCCTGCCAGTCCTATGGATTTCAGACTTGCCAGCCACCATAGTAACCATGAGCCAATTCCTTAAAATAAATACCTCTCTGCAGATAGATAGGTAGATAGATATAAAGATGACAACACAGAGAGATATACATATACACATATACATACACATACATGGTTCTGTTTTCTGGAGATCTCTAACAGATGGGGAATGAATGAATGACATTGTTCTAGGCCACACACGTAAACTAGAAAGCAACTAAATTAGTGAGTGCCTATCTCGTGAAGGCACTGTGCTAGCACCCTGCCAAGGGTTACAAATGCTGCTCCACCCCTCACACAGCTGAAGTTGAGTAAGGCTTCAAGGCTGATGACAGTGTTATGAGGTGGTAATGTTGCTCTCCTTTGTGAACACCGAACACTGAAGCCTGGAAAGGTTAAGTAACTTAGTCAAGCCACAGAACTGGTGTGTGCAGCCAGGATTCAAACCCACATCTGCATGATCTCAAAGTCCACAGTCTTTCCACTCCACCATACCCCTGATTTATCTACAACATCATGAATGCCAAAAAGGGAGGTTTCAGGAAAAATGGAGTAGGCCATAACGTCAAATACTTCAAAAAGTTCATGAAAAGAAGGTCAAACTGAGAGCAGCTCCCTCCACTGCCCCGACCCAAAATATAACCACCACCCTAAGGCTTCCTGTGGTCAGTCCTAAAATAAAAGGCTATCTTGCCCCTTTGTAAAAAAGAGGAGGCAACTTCAGGAATTTCTCCTGGAAGGACCGAACTAGAAATTCTGCCACTAAATCTAGTGGTATCAGAGTCAGAAATGTTTGTTGTAAACTCAGTCCTCAACAAAATGCAAATGGAAGAATAGAATAAACAAAAAGAAAGTCCTGGGGAAACTACAAAGAATAATAAGAGTGTAAGAAAGAGTAAATGGGTTGGTGCAGCTCAGTGGATTGAGCACGGCCTGCGAATCAAAGGGTTGCTGGTTCGATTCCCAGTTAGGGCACATGCCTGGGTTGTGGGCCAGGTCCCCAGTGGGGGCCAAGTGAGAGGCAACAGCACATTGATGTTTCTCTCCCTCTCTTTCTCTCTCCCTTCCCCCTCTCTAAAAATAAATAAATAAAATCTTTTTAAAAAAGAGTAAGTGGGATGATAAGTTATAAAAATGTTAAAAAATTATGTAATCTATGTCAATGTGTTCCACATAGATCAATTGGTATTTGGTATGGCTTTATAAATGATAGGTAATACACAACAGGTGCTCCCAATGATTTTTCATGAACAAGGCACCCTGTGTTATCAAAATAAAGGGTGCTCTGAATTAAGTATAGTGGGTTTATAAAGTTCATTCAGTTGGAGTCATCGCTGTCTCAGCCAGCCCAGCTACTGGTCATTGCCCAGTTGATTGGAGCCAGAGATCTTCCCTCTGCCAGATTCAACAAGAGGGGAGCATGAAGAATGCAGTCTCTCATTTACAAGCTGTGAAGCCTGCAAAAACTTTGCAGAGTATATCTGTCCATTTGGTGATAACTGATCTCCAGGGGCTCAGAAAGGGAAGCTGTTTGGGTTAGCAAGTGTAGGTGTTTGTCCTGATTTCCTGCTCTCACAATGCTTTCATTTATTCCAGCTAATGCAGCCTGATGATTCACTGGAGACCAACAGTCATTTGTGCTACTCCCTGGAGGTAGTAACTCCAAGCTGGTGTGTGGGGACATATGCAATCTTTGAAAAACCATATTGGTGCAAGTCTCAGTAGCTTGTTAATTCCTAAACTGATTAATGAAGCAATGCTCGGAGTAGTAAGAAGTTACCAGTCTCTGCCAAAGGTCAAGCTTTTGCTCACAATTTGGTTCTCAAGTTTCATGCAGTGACCTCTCTGCCTAGCCCAGAGCCAAGGTCACTGAGCCAGGAGTCTGGAAACCCAGGTTCCATACTGAGCAGCAAGACTTAACCTCTAAGACTCAGTTTCCTCAGCTAGACCTCAGCAAGATCCCTTCCATCTCTAAAGTTGTATGAATCTATGATTTAAGTGAATAAGTGCATTAGGGGCTATGTATTTTCTTAATCAGACAACACCAAGAGCAGGGTTTCCCACCAATATCCAAACAACCAGAAGTGCAGATAGAAACTGCATATTCCCCCAGAAAATCAAGAGAATTGGCTGGGGAAAAAAAGACATGAAAATTCAGAGTGATTCTGGGAAACAAACTAATACATGCTCTTAGCATAAATGACCAATTAGAAGAGATATACTAACATCAAAAAATGTGAGAAACCTAGGAATAAACTTAACTAGAAACATGCATAAGACCTACAGGAAGGAAAGTTTAAAATGCTAATGAGGAACAGAAAAATACACAGATGAAAAGACATGCTTCATCTTGGACAGGAACACTTAAGAAGGTATTAATTCTACATAAGTTAATTTAAAATTTTAATATTATTCCAATAAAAATATCAACATGGTTTTTAAAAAACTGAACAAGCTGATTCTAATGTTTGTATAGAAAAATAAATAAGTGAAAATAATGATCCAATTCTTATTTTTTTAAACATTAATGAGAAGCTAAACCTCTAAATATATTGCAAAGCATAATAGCCAAAGCAATTTGATATTGAAGCATGAATAAACAGATCATTGGTACAGAATAGAAAAATCCAGAAATAGACCCAAATATATACAAAAAATTTGTATTAAGTATATATCCACATAAGAATTTATACAAGAATGCATATATGAGAATCAACATAGTTTTTAAATTCCCATTTGAGTCAGTGAGAGGTAAATGAATTATTCAGGAAATGATACTGGGACAAGTAGGCTGCCATTTAGAAAGACATAAGGTTAAATATATATTCTACATATTACAACAACCAAAAACAAAAATTCCAGATGGAAACAAAATGTAAACTTCCAAAGCAAAAACCATAAAAATACTAGAGGAAAACATGGGATTTTAAAGAACAATCTTAACAGTGGAGAAGGCTTTTCTAAATATTATACAAAACTTCCAAAGCCATAAAAGAAAAGGTAGATAAATTGAATTACCTTTTAAAAAAATCATCATGATTGTTTTTTGTATAAACAAAGTCAAATGAAAAATCAGGAATAAATATCATTAAAGTATATTTCGGACAAAAGCTAATTTCCTTCATACGCAAAGAACTTCTCAAACCAATGAAACTAACAACTTCATAAGAAAAATAGGTAAAGAATATGAACAGAATTGGGCAAAGAGTTCACATAAATAGAACTACACACAGCTCTTAATCCCAGGAAGAGATGTTCAACCATAGTCACAATAAGATGCAGACAAAGCTCAGAGATGCTAAATGACAAAGATTTGAGTGTTTGATAACAGACATTTGACTAAGGGAACATTGCCTGGGAGAGTGCAAACTGGAACAACCTCCGTGAAAACAATTTGGCAATATCTACCAAAATTGAAAGTAGAAATACTCCTTGACTCAGTAATGCCACGTCTTAAAACTCACCCCATAGGTACATTTGCATACGAGTTAAAAGACATGGATATGGGATAATAATTGCAGTATCACTCGACTAGAAAAAGATTGGAAACAAATATATCCTTCAACAGGACACCAATTAATTAATGAATTCTAAGTGAAAAAAGCAAAATGCAAAGCACTGTGTATAGTATGCTACCACATATGTAAAAAACATTGAATATATACACTCGTGTATTCTTATGTGCCCATTGACAGTCAATGCATATAATCAATACAAGAAATAAGTTACATCTAGATGAGAAACTGAGTGGCTGGGGAACAGGGGTGGAACGGACAATTGTTTTTCACTGTATTCCAACTTATAACTTTCTTAATGTTGTATTATTCCAGAAATTTTAACTAATGCAAAGGCCAAAAAACCCACAGAGTTTTCAGTCCTGCACAGGGCCTGCAGAATCGCTCTCTGGGGGAGGAGTTGGGGGCTATGCAACAGGCACTATACAGGATTCTTGTGCACCTAGAAGTTTGAGAACTCCTGACAGAGAGCATCGTTAGTAATGCAAACTTATCAAAATAATAATAGTGACAATGATGTAAACAGTAATGAACACTTATTTAAAAAGATAAAGCCTAAGACACTACTTCCAAAATCTTGCACAAGTGTTCCTGAAAATAATTCTTTGGCACAACCACAATGTTACTGAAAGATTTTACCCCACAACGAAGTATTCCTGTTCTCTCCGATGTTTGGTCTTAATCAATATTACTAATTTCACCAGCTTTTTAAACTTTGCAAAATGCTTTTGAGCTACGAGCATAATGAGCCTTACTTGAAGTTACAGGTAAAAGAAGTGACTTGCTCAAAGACAGCCCAACACCTCCACACTCAATGCTTTCCAGCTAACAGCTGCATGCTGCCTTATGTATTCTGAAGAAATCTATAATTCAAAGAACCGTATGCTTTTATGAGGTTTCTCAATCTAGGCATGCCTGTGTTGCAAATCACAATTGTGTGTTTCTAAGATACTAGAGGAGACAGACAGGACACAACCTCAAGCCTCAGACAGTTCTGCTTCCCCCTCTGTGTTTTTCTATTTCTTCCCCTTTAAATCAAGAAGACAATAGGGTAGAGTGGTTAAGAGCCTGTGCTCTGGAACCAGACTGTCCCTGTGTAATATTGGACAAGTTACTTAACCTCTCTGTGCATCTGTAGAAATATCTGTAAAATGGGATGGCAACACCTCATTCACTTGGTATGAGGATTACATAAATCAATATATGTGCAGCACTTTGTACAGAAACTGGTACATGGTAAGTAAAACTATTTGCTATTGTTATTTCAGACCAGTCTTGGAGTGCTAAAGGAACAAAATCCGCAAAAAATAAGGGTAAACGCTAAGGAGGGGGTGGACAGACAGGGAGGAAAACTCTGTAATGGGTAAAGAGAAGACACAGAAGGCAAACAGCAATGAAAAGTGGGTTGTTTCCAAGAAATAAAAAATCATCTACAAGATATTGAAGCAATGGGCCAAGCAAAGCAAAGCTGTTTTTTCCTTGTTCTGCGGACTGTTCAACTGCCAGACATTTCCATTTTCCGGTCTGGGTCCGTATCACTGTTTAAGTTTTCTATCAGGGGTTTGGTGTTAGCGGGTGGCAGCACCTCCTACCAAGTCCCTCTGTTCATTAATACGACCAGACTCACACCTTCTGTGGCCTTAGGCAACAGGAGAACTTGGCCAACAGTAGATCAAAACCTGAGGAGGTGAGGGAACCCGGAGAAAGCTAGGAGATTCCAATCCTACCAGCTTCCCTAGTCATGGTGTGGCCTGCAGAAGCCCCTCAGACCTGGGGGACTCGGACCAGACCGCAGACCCACCATCTTCTCATTACCTATAATCAGCACATGGGCCAGTGGGCAGCAAACACAGATGGAAGGGACCTTCAGACTGCGCCTCCTGGTTTCTCCATCGTGTGCTTGCTGCAAACACTAGGTCCAGAGAGGAAATGACTTGCTCAAAAGCTAAGGGATACCTCGATAACTGTCTTACCACAGGGAACCACTGATGACTGAAATGTAAGCCCTTCCACTAGTTAAACATTATTTCATTTTTAATTGCTGTATTTTAGCCATTTTTTAAATATTCGCTTTTTAAATCACTTCGAAATAGTGGTATCAACTGCGGAATGGTCACACCCCTGTGACAGCTGCTGAGCAGGAAGAACAGTGAGCACCCGCTGTCCTCCTGTGCAGATCTGGGAGACGCCATACTGGAGGTTTGACACCCACCTGCAACAAACTAACTCTTTCAGAAGCTATTTGGAAACTATCGACCAGAATTTACCCAAGGTTCCTATGTACTTACTCAGGCTTCCAGCCTAATAATGTCTTATAATCGAAACAACCGTAAGCAACGTGTGACTCCTCTCCACTGCAGATCCTACTGCGGCTAGTACCCTGTCCCTCCCTCCAAAACCCTTGGGAGATGGGCCTGCTTTAGTTGCAGCTAATGTTTCAGCCACACAGAATCCAACTCAAGGCCTCAAGTGGCCAGAGCTTTACAGAATTTTTATCTGTAAACCCTGTTTTCAAAGATTTGATCTAGCAAACTTAGTAGTAGTTCTCATTTAAAATTACCCAACTCATATCTGACTGCCCTTTAGAGCTTCCAAACAACAGATTGCCAAGTTGACTTGCTATTTCAACCCAGAAACAAAACTCCTTTTAATTAGTGAGAACTGCCTTATTCTGAATATTTGGTCCCCACTCTCCACTCTCAGCCTCCCCCCAACCCACACATACCCCTCTAGTATTTGCTTCTCAGAGTCACAGGGACCTGTCGACCCCATGGACAGTGCCAGGGCATAGGAGAGAACTTAACACACCGAAGCCACCACACTGCCCCAAAATGAAAGCAGCATGGGATCTGGCATAGCCACCAAAGACTTGTATTGCCCTTCCAGCAGTTAACCTATCTATAATCTGAAATTACATCAATTTTCCAAGGACTGGGGAAAACATTTCCCATGAGCAAGAAGTTAATTTATTTGCAGGGGGAAATGAATAGCTCCCTTTGCTTTCCTGACCCTCCCATAAGCACCAGGAAACAACACAAAGTGACCCTGAAGAGAAACCCCAGACAGAGCCTTCAGTTATGTAAGATGACCTAAAATCAGCCGAGAGTGACAGAGGACATAAATTCTGCAGCCCACAGTAATGGGTCTGCTGACTCTTGAAGCTGAGGGGCATCATCTATGTAAATGTACTCCTTAGTGAGAAGTGACTTGTTTTTGTGCATCATACTCCGGGGGAGGGAGTGCCGAGATTACATGTTCAGAAGAAATGGTCAAACTTCCAATTTATACAATCACAGGTGAGAAAGTTCCCATTGAAAAAGCCTAGATCAGTGGAGTTCGCTGTGTTAGGACAGGCTACAGGAAGCCCTCTCCTTCTCCTTCTGCCCTTAGTCACTTATTTCATGAAAGCTGGAATTCTTTTCCCCTTTGTGTTCTAAAGAAAGAGGAGCTTTAGCAACCTAATGGCACTTTAGGATTGGAAGTAGCAACATCTGAGACCATCCCAGAAAAAAAGATCATTTGGAAGCCCCAATAAGAAAAATTCATTTCCCAATCAAAGCATATTAACTCTAACAACTGCCAACCCACCAGAAAGCACTCAAAGTAATGAAAACCGTAAGAGGAAGGAGGGGCAAAAATGAGGGGATAATTTTCTTTTGCTGTCAGACCAGCCCTGTTCTATTAATCAGCTGAACTCCCACTGTTATCTCTCAAGCATCCTCCCCATCCATCTCTGCCACCGCCTGGGCTGGGGGGATCCTCCATATCACTCTCCCCAGCATTGTTGAAGAAGTGCAGGTGAGCCGAGACACATCAGATTCTCAGACCACAAACCTCTGATTCTGCACAGGGACTAAGACATTCCAAAAACCCATGTGGTAGGAGTTCCTGCCACTCTTCTTCAATCAAGTTCACACTCAATGCTTACTATGCGCCAGGTCCTGTGCTAAGCACTTTATATGTACTCTTTCCTATGAGTTGTGAGCTCTGTGTTACTGGCATTTTACAGATGAGGAACACGAGTTGGATAACTTGCCTAAGGTCACAAAGCTCGTACGTGCAGAGTAGGACGTGAAGCCTAGTGATCTGACTGCAGACCCAGCACTCTTAACTATTGTTGTAGCCCACCTTATGGCTTCAGGATGCATGTGGGCTTCAGTGGCTTCCCCAGACACACACATACCCCAGCCCTGAGTCTGACTTCCAACACCACCCCACCACAAAGGAACACCCACAGAATGGCTGTAGTCGTGAAAAGAAGTCAAAAATGCCCCACACTTTGGAGCCAAAATGAAATTAAACCATTGTGTCGTGAAACAGCTTCTTGATTTCCTGAAATTCACCCAACAGTGAAGAAAAAGCAGAGACTGTTCAGACCACTTCATATCTTCTGGTGAGTGAAAAAACTTCAACCTCAGATAAGCTTTCAGACTTAGTGGCACTTCGCAAAAGGAAGGTTCCAGAAATGAGACTGTTTCTAGACTATAAAGTATATTTCATTCAGAGGGAAGAAAGTCTGGGCTTTTTCAAGGTTTTTAAGGGCTGATCCTAAAGATAATGCTTATAATCTCAGATAATAAGGTATAACACGGGGTCCCTTTCACTTATAAAAATTGTCCCCGACGCAAATTGAAAGTGATAACTAACTCCATGTGCCAACTTCAAATAAACCATGTTATAAAACAACTCCGAAAGGACAATTCATTGAAAGGAAGACTGTAAGGCAATTTGCAAACCTCACATGCACTTGTTTTATATGAATATCTACAGCCACATACATTATCAAAATGAAACTAGAAGGGAAGGAAATTCACTGTACAGAAGACAAAACAATACCCTTTTTATTTTTAAAACTCTGGTGAAATAGGTTTCCATATGACATCCCATTTAAAAAATTTTATGTAAACCAACCTGCCTGTGGGTCAATCATGCTATAGAGACTTCATCTCGGTGTGTACAGATGCCTAGAGTATTTACAAATGGTGTCTGTTAGGTAGTAAAGTTTTGTTGCAAATTTTCCAGCACATATTCCACAGTAAAATAAAGGGGGGATATTGGTGTTCTTGTATAAGAATTCTTAACAAATGAATAGAGGCAATTTTCCTGAGAGAAGATTTGTTCTTGAAATACGTTTCTTTAACAATTGGAAATACAGAAATGGGATGTAGTTGTAAAAGAAGCACAAGAATGTCTAAGTTAACATTTTTCTTTTAAATTATTTAAGTACCATTAAGTTAAAATGTTTACATTCATTATAAAAAATGTTGTTAAATCTTATGCAAATGATTTAACACTGATTGCTGCAACGCAAATTGCACTTTTTTTAAAAAAATTATTGTATACATGGAAGAAAAATATCTTGTTTGCTACCCTGTTTACAAATTCCGACTGACTGAAGATCAGTCACACGATATGAACTTTGAGAAACGTCAGTCACAGTGTACGTTACAGTTATGATGAAGTCCTGCAAACTGAGTGATATTTTTGACAAGTGACCTCATGAACCGACTCAGCCTCCAGAGATGTGTACCAAATGGCCTCAAATGGTCTTCTTCGTGAACACATGTGAAATCTGGGTGTGAAAAGGCATTAATAAATTCTGGAATAACCAAAACTGATCAGAAGAAGCACATGATTTGGGGCAACACACATTAAAACCTTTTTTAAAAATCTCAAAAATCCTTAGCAGGCAAAGCCCCACTCCTGGTCCAGGTAGGTTCCTGAAAGAGGCCCAGCAGGTGCCCTGGCAGACCCACAGGTAGGCTGGCTGGAAGTGG
This sequence comes from Carollia perspicillata, assembly GCA_004027735.1. Taxonomy (NCBI): domain Eukaryota; kingdom Metazoa; phylum Chordata; class Mammalia; order Chiroptera; family Phyllostomidae; genus Carollia; species Carollia perspicillata. The sequence continues at coordinate 33,586 of PVKM010002576.1, read as the reverse complement.
CCCATGCTGTGGGGCTGCACTGGCCTTCCCAGAAAGCGCTCCATCTTCTCCCTGGCTCTTCACTGACAGGGGCTGGCTGGTAAGGCAGTGCAAGCCTCTTGGGAAATGCATCTCTTTCAAAATAAAGGCACGGAAATCACACGTCAGAGGAATGTTCTGTCAGCATACTCGCCCCGGTTTGCACAGCGTGGCATAATCACCGCAGGTCCTGAGGGCCCTCCCGCTCCAGGCAGCGGGCTCAGGCCAGGGCAAGCGCACACCATGAATCCTGTCTCACCGAGGAGGACGTGACTTCAGCTGGTGAGGCCAGGCTGACACCTATGTACAGCCCATCTTGACCTGAGTACTTGAGCTCGCTGTTCTCGGGGTTCGTGCTTTCTCCTGCGCCAGACATCACCGGGGCACTGGCCTGGCAGAAGATGGGGACAGAGAGGAGGAGACAGAGAAGGGGAGAGAGTTATCGATAAATCTGTCAGGCATCATGCTCCTGCTAGGTAAACACCAATGAGGACAAATGAGATGGGCAGTGCAGCCAGAGCGAGGGCTGTTCACTGTGCTGCACAGGGCCATCGACCTAGCCCTGGAGATTTAAGCTCTCACACACATTCTCCCGTTATCTGGAGAACTCATGGCAGCAACCACACAGCAACATGTGCAGCTGGACAAAAGTAGAAAAGGAACGGGAAGAAGCCTATTTGTAAAAAAGTGCCAAACCCTGAGACCTCTGACAGTGAAACAAGCCATACCACATAGGTAAACAGACCCTAATGATGCCCACAATCTAATCATTTCAAGAGAAAATGCAGAGCATTGCATGTACACACTCACACACAGGGCAGAGCCACAAGGCTTAGCAGTTATGTCAAAGTCTAAAAGAGAAAGCTACATAGCTCAGCAAAGCCTGATAAATGAAGTTTTTGAGCACTGACTTCATGGAAAATGAATCCACGCATATACAGGTTTTAATATCTACCTCATTTACCTTCATTCTTTCCAAGAAGAATGGGCTGTTTGAAGCAGATCACATTATAATGAAAATGCTAACATCCTGTATCTGTCGTGATTGTGGCAATTATTTCTCAAAGCAGAAGGTTACCTTTGTATTGTTTCATTCCTTCCCTCCATCCAAATGAGAAAGGCCGTATAGAAACATATCACTTATTTGACATAATTTAGGAGGATCAAGCCACAATAACTAATGATGTTTAGACTATGGTTTGAGAAAGCAGTTGCATTTGGCTCTTTTAAAAATCTAGCCATAATCACATATGGTTAAATTCTGCCTTTTGCCTTCTCAAAGCTCAGAAGCCTGTCGTTTCCTGTTCTTTCAGGGTTCTACCCCATAAATTACTGGATACTTGGATTTGACACAGGTAGAATATTTTGTACTTCTCAAAGCATACCTTTCTTTTACATACATAATCCCATTAAATCCTTAAAACATATTTCTGGCTGAACTGATGTTACATTCACTTCAGAGAAAACACAGGGCACCAGACGCAGGCTGAACGGAGTGGAGGGTGCGCCAAGCCCCCTTGGCTCCTGAGGCCTGCAGTCAATGTGGTCCTACTCTTTCCTGGATAAAACCCGAAATTCTCTCTAATCCTCAAAATAACCACATGAATTAGTCAAAGAACGTGTATGAATGACCCATGGACATGGACAACAGAGTGGAGATTGATGGTGGGAGTTGGGGGGGCTAGGCAGAGAAGGGCAAAGAAGGAAAAGCTGATACAACTGTAAGGAAATAATAAAAAAAGTTAAAAGTTAAAAGCACATGATGCTAGGAGGTGGGGCTTCAGGAGGTCTGACCATGTGACTTCCTGTTTATCTACCCCAATGTCCTACCAGCTGGACAGCCCAAATCCAGCCCCTTTATAGGTAGGTATACAATCCTTCCTTTACCTAGGAAAAATGGGTGTCTATAAAAATCCAGCAATGATAGTACCCCTATTCCCAAACTTCTTTTTAAGTAACACAAACTAAAAGACTTAAACTGAGGGCTTTGGATGCAATAAAAAAGCAAATTTCAAAAAGTCATTGATGTACCTAAAATTTTAAATAGATTCTTGTGAAAAATTTGAAATAGCTGAAATAATCCTGTCAAACACACTAAAGCTATAAATTTGGTTACACATATGAATATGGTGACAGCCCTGACCAGTATGGCTCAGCTGGTTGGGCGTCATCCCACAAAGCAAAAGGTCGCTGGTTCAAGGTCAGGGCACATGACTAGGTTGCAGGTTGGATCCCTCTCATACGTGGCACATATGAGAAACAACCGATTGATGTTTTTCTCCCTCTCTCCCACCCTTCCCATCTCTCTAAAAATAAGTATTTTCAAAAATATATAGTGATTCGCTTTAGCTCTTAAATCCAAAATCCCCATAATAAGACAAGCAAAGCCAATGTGGATCCAGATTTTTAACCCCAAAGAAATAAACAAAAAGATGACATTAGATTACAAAAGGACTCCTCATTTTAGAGTCTTCATTAGCTATTATACAGCTAGTAGAGTGAGTTCTTTTATAAATGATTTATGCCACACTCAACTTTGCATTGATCTATTTATTCCCCCCAAAAGCACACCTGCATTTATCTGACCAAATCTGACTTCATCACAGCAAGTACTACTCTCTGAAATGAAGAGGGTGCCCGCATTAGCCCAGGAAGCAGCCCACCTCAAATGGCCACAAGTGCTAAGGACAAGCATGGGCTTTCAAGTAGCGTCCTGGTTCAGCCACCCATAAGTGTGGCCACCTCCCCGAGTCTCCTTCTCCATAACTGGCTCTGTCTTACCTGCCTCACGTACGCTAGTGACGATTAACTGAGATATTCGTAAAAGCATCAGCATGACACCTTGCCATGTGGAACATTCCACAAAAAGAAGATATTGTTAGTGGTGAGGAATGGGTGTTCAGAATGGGAGGCATGCAGGACATGAGAAACCTGTTCCCAGGAGGGAAACCAGCCAAGACAGAGTATTAAGTAAAGGAGTCAAAAGAGACAAGGTGGGAGAGGTAAACTAGAAGGCCTGACCTGGTGCTTTCTGTGCCTCAGTTTCCTCACTACAAAATGGAAAGAAACAGAGATATCTATATGTAAGGTTGTTGCAAGAATTAAATTTGTTAATATATGTAAAGCTTTTACAACAGTGTCTGGCGATGGTAAAGACTACGTAAGTATAGGCTACTATTAGCAGCTTATTATTACTGTTGAGGATATAGTGTAGAGACCTACCTTAATCTCCCAATTCTATTCTTCACCAGATGAGTTACCACCATCACTGGGTGGGAGCAGTGGGAATTCAGAGCTAAGTGAAGCCCACCTCAACAATGACCTTATCCTAATTGTTACAGACAGCTCTTTGCAAGCAAAACAAAACAAACAAACAAACAAACAAGCAACAACAACAACAAAAAAACGAGGTGCTTCCACAGCCCTTCAAAAGGCTCACTGGCCTTTTTTCAAATAAGCCCCATTAAAGCAATCTTAATGTCTTCATTATTATTCTTACACCTGAGCAATAATTCCAAAAGCTACCAGTTGAAATACCTATTGTCTTCAGACAAAATGTTAAGCTATAGAGCAGGCCAAGAGTCCTATTGTCAATGGGAGGGCAAACCACAAATTACATTAGTGGTGAGCTCCTTAAAAAAAAAAATCAGCTGTAAGGGGTTAATATACACAATTTATGAAGAACTTATACAACTCGCCACCAAAAACAATGAAACAAATTTAAAAATGGGTGAAGGACCTGAATTGACACTTCTCCAAAGAGGTTATACAGATGACCAATAGACATGACAATATAGTCAACATCACTAAACATCAAAACATATAAATTAAAACCACAGTGAGATATCACCTCACATGCTGGCGAGAATGTGGAAAAAAAGGAACCCCTGTGCACTGTTGGTGGGAATGCAGACTGGTGCAGCCACTGTGGAAAACAGTGCAAAGTTTCCTCAAAAAATAAAAAATGGAACTGCCTTACAACCCACTGATTCCACTTCTGGAAAATATCTGAAGAAGCCCAAAATACTAATTTGAAAGAATATATGCACCCCTATGTTCACTGCAGTGTTATTTACAATGGCCAAGATATGGAAGCAGCCCAAGTGTCCATCAGTAGATGAGTAGATAAAAAAAACCGTGGTTCATTTACACAGCAATACTACACAGCTGTAAAAAAGAAGGAAATCTTACCTTTTGCAAAAGTATGGATGGACCTGGAGAGTATCGTGCTAAGTGAAATAAACCAGTCAGAGAAAGACCAGTACCATGTGATTTCACTTACATGTGGAATCTAATGAACAAAATTAGCTAACAAATAATATGTATATATGTGTATATATATACATATATCTATATAATCAGCTGATTTGAAATCAAAAGCAACATCTGAGTCTCTCAGAGAAAAACTGGAGCAAGTACTTGTACTTAAAGCTTGAGAACCATATTTGTAAATGGGGATATACTATTCAAACATGAAACACTACAATGTAAAACTTATGTATCCCAATCGTATCTCAGTAAAAAATAGTGATTTTTATGTAATGATACATAATAAGATTTGATAAGATTGTGATAACCCCAGTTCCCTCATCCTTGGCCAGCAGGGCTGAATTCAGATACACACCTTAGAAGGCAGTTAGCAGAGACATCCAGAATTTTACACCCTACTTAGCTCTGTAATTTCACTTCAGAGAATGCATTATAAGGAAAGAATTTTAAGGAAGGGAAAGGCTCTGCACAGGAAGACATCCATTGCAGGTTTACTTATAATAGTGGAAACCACAGAAACAATCTAATGCCTAATAATATGAGAATGATTTGGAAAAGCAAAGTACATCCGCTCAGTAAACTATTATGCAATTATTAAGGATAATAAGATCACGTAGCAAAATGGAAAAACTCCTGTAATGCAATGTTAGGTGAAAAACAGCAGGATATAAAATTTCTATGTCATAATTACAACTTATCCATGAACACACAAGAGTATTTTGAGGGAACCCAGAAGGGCATTTGAGAGGTGACCATTTGAGAGAGCCCAGCCTAGTAGCCATCTATGCCTTTCTTTGAACATTTTAATTGAAAGGTATAAGTACTTTGGGGGAAGAATAGAAGACACTAGCACCAGAAACATGAGGCACAAGCACTCGAGGAATATGAGCCAGCCTGGAGGGAGTCATAAAGCAGCATGAAAATATGGGGAAGAATCAGAGTGGAGCCCTACCAGAGAGAAGGGTGGGTCGGAAGGAGCCTCACGTACCCCAGGAGTCACCTCTGTATCGCCTGGCACAGGCTGGGACTCTGCCTTCCATGCCCACGTGAAACATAGTTTCACGGAAGTTGAAGCACCAAACACACTACATGGGTTCACCAGTGGAACCTGAGCTCTCGAAACCGGTCTCCTTCCTGCAGGAGACTACAACTGGCACGACTCTCCTTAAGAAATCTGGCTCGTCGCATCATCATTCATCTAAGTGCCTTTTCCTCATTGGTAATATTCAAGACCTACCTAATGAGAATCAGTACAATTTGGGGGAGAAAATCAGAGAAAACTTATTGTGACCCTGGAACCAGTACACACACACACACAAAAACACAAGTATAAACTTCAACTCGTCACTATGTCTTCCCACGTCGAGTTAAACCCTTGAAAGACTTTAGTTCAGATCACAGATACCTCAGCATAGCAAAAGCGGACACCTCACCAGCCTACTCCACCAAACGTTTCTGAACAACCGCACAGAAGAGCACTCGGGAATGCCTACAGCTGAATCATCCTTCCTCCTTTCGGGGAGCTCGGGCAGGCGGAGGTCCTGGCTCTTTCTCTGATCAAAGTGCAGTGAGGGTGGAGCAGAAATCTGTCCTGTGTTTCCATTCACAGCTTATCTGCCCTCCACCCTCCCACAGACAACTGAAAATGGAGGCACTTCCTGTTGAAAAAATCGTGTTATCAGCACCAGTCCCAGCCTGGGCTTAGCACTGAGCACAGGCCAAGTTAGGTGGGAGACGACTGATGGCCCAGCAGCTGGGCTGGAAAACTCCCTCCTAAAGGAATAAGTGACTTCAGGGGCAACTCGGCTGCTGCAGACAGGGACATGGAAAATATCCACTAGCCTGTGAAGTAGGCACAGATCAGGTTTAAATCACCAGATTTTTTTGCCTGTGAGAATAAACCTTTGTTCGTTTTCAGACAGATATCCGAAAAGTCAAGGGTTTCTAAATTGATAAACTCAGGTAGTTAATGCCCAGCAGTGCCTGGCTCACCAACATTACCAGTTCTTTCTTTGCCTTTAAGGCACATATCCCATAATAGGCAGAAGGAGCGCCAGCCTCCAGTGGAGATGCCCAGGGAGGCAGCTCTGGAAAGGCAACGCATCTGAGTAAAAAAACCCTTCAAGGACACAGCCTATCTAGAAGAACAGTGTAAGTTCTCTGGCTTGTGAATTATAAACGTGCGTTCCATTTTTTAGAAAGAAAAGCAATAAGCAGTCAACAGGGATGTGCTCAGCCCTCCATGCTGTAATCTCCCTTAATGCAGCCCCTATCTGAAGAAAGAAAACACTGCACCACAGGCAGGTTGGGGGTGAGTGTGTGATCATTTCCAGAGCATAAGACTTTGATGATGATCACACCACTGCCTCCTTAGCTCGCATTCAGACTGTCAACTTCCATGGCCTCTGATCTGTCCTTCCTACACATCTGAGTAAGTTTGTGGTTACAGCTTTTTCTTGTGTGAGGGGAAGCCAGTCGTCCCTCATTGCCAAAGCTCTCTTCTCTGCTTTTATAACCTCTGGGTGAGACCCTCACAGTGCTTTACAGCGGCCTTCCTCAAAAGAAAAAGTAAAAACTACATGTAAGTTCCAACAAAGAAACACTTTCAGATAAATCTAAACTTCCACCCTAAAAACAATGCTCATTTCAGTTTGAATGGAGGTAACAGAAACAGACAAAAAGTGAATTCAGAAATTTCAACACAGGAAGATTCACAACGTGCTCTGTCTCCATCGGGAGATGTAAAAATCGTCAATCACAACAAAACCCTCTAATTCTCCCACTGTGGCTCAAATCAAGCAAGACAACACAAGCACCTTCCCTCACAAGAGGAGAGTCGCGGTCACTTCAGCTGACAACCTGACTCAGTTTTCAGCAGAATGGTAATTTTTTTGTAATCTAACAAATTTTTTACTGGAGAGCTTGCTGGCTGCCCCCATGACCCCTCTTGCCCCTTCTGGGCCTGAGTAAACTAGGTTTTATCCATACTCTGGGATGCTACAAGGACTGAAGAAAAATTCTATACTTGCAATATCCTCTGGACAGAGGAGCAAATTGTTTTGCACATCTGTACACACTAAAAGAGAAAGCATGTTGTGGTGAAGAAAGGCATGGCCCAAAATTTATAAGTATTCTGGGGTTGTCAATAAAATACTGATGTACAAATATAAATTGCAAGGGGGAGGGAGGGTTCGTTCTACAACTTGAAGTCTTTAGCATACTGAGAAAAAGTCTTTCTTCTGAAATGAATCAAAACAAAACAGATGACTCTATTCTAGTGTTCAAATTAACTGGTAAAGAACTCTGAGGCAAAATTTAAAACCTGGTGAATTATGATCTTTTATAACAAAACTGGCTTTTCAGGAGGTTGGATGAGTGTCTTTATCTCACCATCTCAATTAGAGAAAGCATATCAAAGTCCAAGATCCAAGCAGCATTTACAAGAAAGCAGTATAAATACACCAAGTATCATGAGGAATGAAAAATTGTTGCTATCAAAAATAAAAGCAGTATTTAAAATATGGTTACTTCGCTAACACAATGGCTCTCCATCTCTGAATTCCCCTATTAGGAAAGTAAGGATTTATTTCTAATGTCTTGGGATGAAAAACACTGCCAGGCCAATAAAGCACATCACTATTAATTTCCAAGATTACATTTAAATAGCACTATTCTTCTTGAGCTTCAAAGAGGTCCACAGGCATCTCCCACTTACGCTATACAACACGCGTAAGAACCAGCTGGTAGGAATTACTTTTCCCCACGGTTAGTAGAGGAAAACAGAGGCTTCACAAAACCTTCACCTCTTACTTGAGTCACACAGCGCCTGGCTGCCCCAAACTGTTTCCTTCCAGCTGCTAACCCGTGAGCCCCCAGAATAAACTTCATACCATACTCAGGCTTCACCATCAATCAAGCAACTAAACGTAATAAGAACTTTAAATAAAAAGTATTTATGCTTAATAAGATAAAAACGTTGCTAGAGGGTGTGCCCCAACTCTGGGGAAACCACGCCAAGCTACCAACAAACAAAAAAGGCAGGGCACTAAGTAAATACATAAACATGGGCAGATACGGACTCGGAATTGTTTACTCACAAGACTCCAACAGGACCTCAAAATCAATACCTGTTGTTTCTTTGTTCAAATCCTCCTTAAAATCCGAAGTCAATAAAATAATCTCTTGGTGCCCAGTCTCACAAATTCCAACTGCTGGGCCTACTATGGTAAGTAGCAGCATTACGAGTTATAACATACGCTAGCTACTACCTGTCTTTGGAGATGCTATTTTAAATCATTAAAATTTCAGAGAAAATTAACAGGTAGGTCTAAACATGAACAGAGCTAACACAGTGTATTTAATTCATATTCATTAGATTTTCATACTGCTAGTAACTCTTTTGGCAGACACCCATGAAATGCATAATAAATTACTTTTGTTCCAGTAAAGGAATTCATTTTCTTCAAAGATTCATTTAGCAATAACATTTCAAAGCATTCTAAGCCAAATTTCTTAAATTTGGCCATGTTTCCCCATAACATTATTTCAAGTTTTGTGACAATTTTGTATATTCTAACAGAGGCATGGAGAAAAAACTGCAAAGAAACTGTCATCCACAAAGAAAAGTTGTGTTCTGAGGCCACAGGAAAAGGCAAATGACACTCTGCCTACACTTATTCTTTACCTCGTATTCTAAAGGTTTCAGATTGTGATGAGTCACTTATTAAATAAATCAGTCCTGTGATAAATTAGGTGAACACATACATTGTAAAGTATTTAAAGCACAATACAGTTTTACTGTTTCCTAATATACATAACAAAGCCATCGGATATTAATGCAGTAGCATGTATTTCTAACTACTTCTTATCATCCTCCCTGTGACATGCGCACACGCACACACACACATTAAAAAAAAAAAAAACAGGAAAGTCCACAAAAGGCCTTGAGATCAAAAGGAAAGTATGCAAACTCCGAATACTTCAAGGTTCCCTGCCAGGGTGACGTGTGACTCTCCCAGTGAAGGCCAATGTGGTCAGACAGGAACGTGAGTTATTAGAAGGGGCTGTGAGAGAAGTAAGAAAGAGAGCCTGGCACATAGGGACCGTGAAGATAAAATGCCAACAAAATATTTATGTTCATGGCCTGTAGCAAGTGGCAAGTGGGATATTAATAACTACGATGATTGGTCAACTCCTGGGAGTGGTAACAGCCCTGGACTGGGAGCAGGAGACGTCGGTTCCAGTCCCGGCTTCAACATGGGCTTGTTTTGTGACCTTACGGAGTCACTCTGGGCCCTGGTTTATAAATGAGGCAATAATAAGGCCTGACCGCAACTCTCTCTCAGACCCTGGTGGAAGATTAATGACTTTGTAACATTTTCTATTCATTTAGAAGAGAGCGTCTTGGACTGTAAACCCTTGGAGATAAAATTGACACTTGCCTAGTAAAAGGTGCATTTATGATGATTTTGTAAAAATTAACTGAAGGCAATCTGAACATTCTGAAAAGTTCCAATTAACTTAGCATTCGCTGTATATGCATTTAAATCACAGCATTAAAAGAATGTTAATACTTAATATTTTACGAGAATCTTTCTAATCACATTAGAAACATTAACAGTAAACTTTACTCTTTTTTCTAGTACCCAAATAGTATATTTGTGCTATGTATAGTACCCAAATGTCTTATACTAATAATACATTTCATTAATAAGTATAATGGCAAGAAGATAATTTGTACAGTGTGCCTTTTATGTTTGGCCATGAGTAAATCACTTACTTCTCTGGCACTATTTTTCTAACTGTTTCAGTGGGACAACAGTTAATGCTGAAAATTACTAACTAAATTAGTCACATTTAATTAAGAAAATATAATTCCTTCTCTTTGAACATTTCAGTATCACATATACTATATACCACGCGTTAATCTAGTATACCACAGTGATAACAGCCTGGGTCCAAATCCAAGCCCTTAATACATAACCTTGGGCCTGGTACTTACCTTCTGAATCTCATTCCTGAGAATAGAAAATGGCAATAAAAGCACCTTCATAGTAGAGTAATAATTACAAATAGAAGAGAAAATATCCATAAAACACCTGGTACATAAAAGTATTGATAGAAGCTAGTTTCCCGCCTTCCTATGTCCACTATCTTATAAATGAGAAAGTGTGAGAAAGGGAGAAAGCTTCTCAGAAGCAAGAGCACAGCTGATAAAATGCAAGACTAATCCACCAATGTCTGGCTTTCAAGGACTCTAAAGGCTCTTGTGGAAGAGCTAAGTTAGGGGCTCAGCAGGAATTGTTTTGTCTCGGTTCTAGCAGCCTCTGGAATCAGACCCTCTCTTCACAGCCAAGTTCCTCTAAGTGAAAGCAACTCACGCTGTATAAATCACCTTTCAGCTGTTTAATGATTATAGGAACAGTTAATAAGAAGAACAACTATTATTTTGTGGCCAACCATAATGCCACAGTAAATTCAATTATCTGGAAAAAAAGACAATGCAGTATAAATTCTCTAATAAAGAAGTAAGCTACAGGACTAATAAAGTGTTGCTTTCGAATTTTTTACCACAGGATGCAAATATTTAAAAATCTATATAAAGAATTTTAAATATTAGCCTGCAAAGCACCTAACTGTCCTTCAGAAGGCCTTATAAAGACATCCAGATATCCTAACAAGCATCAGTCCCTCAACCACTGCCTGTAGGCTCCAAGCACTTATGGGTGTGCATTAAATCTCTCAAACCACTTCCAGCACAAGATTTAGCACCACGTGGCTCAAGAGAAGTATGTCTTCTGCTCTGGCTGGTGTGGCTCAGTGGATTGAGTGACGACGGCCTGTGAACCAAAGGGTTGCTGATTTGATTCCCAGTCTGGGCACATGCCTGGGTTGCAGGTCAGGTTCTGAGTAGGGGGCATGTGAGAGGCAACTACACATTGATGTTTCTCTCCCTCTATTTCTCCCTCCCTTCCCCTCTCTCCCCAAAAATAAATAAAATCTTTTAAAAAAAGAAAAAGAAGTACATCTTCTGACAAGGCCTTTGAATAACATTATTATCAAGGGGTGACTACAATAAGAAAACAGGTCTAGCTAGGAACATAGCATCTCAAAAGAATAAATGAGAGGAATGAAGAAATCTATTTAGCAAGGAGAAACTGACCAGAGTGGGTAAGGTCCACCCAAAGGCACAGAATCAGCCAGGGAGGAACATGAAATGAGGTCCTTGTCTCAGTCTAAGGTCATCTGCTCTCTTATGGAAGTGTATCACCAACAACGAACCACAAGGTGAAGAAACTTTTTCCTATCACTAACACACCAAGCCTAATATGTTTCCATTCATGTCACATGCCAGCCGCCCTAAACCATCTTGCCCTGAGGAGCCCTGGGGACCGAGAAACTAAACATTATAAGCTGTGAGGTCAGGGCATGTCACCAGCTCTGAGGAAGACTTTTTTTTCTTACTATTTGTGAGGGGAAACCCTGCTTGTAAAATGTACGAGTATGAGCATGCTGGCACTTGTTTACATCAATTATCAAAATACTCCCAGCTAAGAATGTTATAATTGTTGGGCTCTAGCACACAGAAACACATTTGTGACTGCAGTAGGGGTTAGAGAAAGTCCATCATTTAGAAATGAACGTGATTTGAGCCCTTCTCAAGGAGGACTCTACCTTCCACCCATTTTACCAGCCTCATCTGCCTTTGGCTTCTTACACCCTGCACTGCAGACACACTGAACCCCTAAAACCGTCCCTGAAGTACCGAAGATACCCACGCTCCTCTTCCTCCTGAACACCTTCGTCGCATTGTTTCCCCCACAAAATTCCAACTCATTAACTCGAACTTCCTCTACTCTGTGGAGCATCTCCAGCTCTCATTCAGAATTCACCACTCCCTGCTTTAGCTTCCTACTGTAATTTGTTGCTCCTTTAAAGCACTTCCAAATCTAACCAGCAGTCAGATCTGTCTATACCTACCCCCACGACTACCACCACCTTATGAAAAATCTGAAGTCAGGAACACTGTTTTACTCAGTTATTAACGGGGTCTCCCATAGTGCAATGCTTTGTAAATGGACCACAACTGTAAAGCAAGGCCTAGTCATATACAGGGTGGGGCAAAAGGTATATAGTTGTTCTTATGGAAAATAATACAATAATAATATAAGAATAAGCTGTGTCTCACATACGCACAACTGTAAACCTATTTTTGCCTCATCTTGTTTGTATGTTCAGTGATTTCTTATTCTCAGTCATTTTCTTACTGCATTTTTTCATTCCCAATTTAATCTTTCCCATCCCAAAGGAAATTAAGAAATACCTTAAAGACTACATAGGGGAAACTTATCTTTAAGTTCAAAAGTCACAAAAAATTTATCAACTATCAAAAAAGTAAGTTTAACATATTTCTTAACAAAGATTCCAAAGCAACAAGATATGGACATTTTTAATCCTGGGCTGCACAGCAGCGGGTCTTCCTGATCTCACACAGAAAACAAAAGACCCTCTCTCTACCTCCACCACACACACACACAGCCTACAACATTGATCCAGTGACCATCAGAAGGAATGTCTTCTTTTTTCCCCAGGCAGAGGTCTAGTTAAAACACAAAATGGCAACAAGTATGGAACATAAAACTAAGACATGCAAAAAAGTCAAAGAAATGAGGCTTCAGAGCAGTACAAAAATTATTTTTGTGGCACTTGTCCTGGAAGAATGCCAAATGTTGTACACAGAGAATCCTGCCCACCCCTTCACCCTGCTCAGGAAGGAGCCCTGGAGGCCCCTGTACAGCAGCAGAAGACTCAGCCAGAACACTCAGCGCCTGCCAGGCTAGCTCAGGAACCAGGCCACACCAGAGATCAGTGCCATCACCTGAACATCCCCACACGCAGGGCAGCGTGGGAACAATAGGACTGAAAAGAAGCCTGGTGGGAATGCCTATGGGTGATCTCCTAGAGTTGATTTCTCAAGGGGAATAAAAATAAACAGCAAGCTTGGTTAAGACTTCTGCAGTGGTCTGACATCCTTGCAAGCCCAAGGTATTAAGGAAATATTCAAATATTCAAAAATAATATACAAATACTAAGGAAAGGTAGAGCAGTTACGTTGCCCGTTACATCTCTCAGGGGAAGAACACATGGCCCCAGTTCCTACCTTCCACTGGATGCCTAAGACTGCCTTTTGTTTTGTAGCTCAGTTGTCCCTATCAAGCTAGGGTAACTCGAACTTCCCCCAACAGGGCCACTGGAGATCAATGGGATGTACCCATCCTCATAGGAGGTCTATTATACACTGAGCCAATGAAGGTGCCACGTGCTACATACCAGACGCAAACATGCTATGTGGATATAAAATTTTCCTCACCTACAAGCCTTCACCAAAATCCTGTAAGTGGTCAGCACAGACAGCAACTGCCCTCCAACGTCATAAACCGTGACTAAAAAGGGAAAATGACACATCCTTGCCAACGCCGTCCCCCTTCACGAGTGCTTCTGCCCTCAGCTCACAGATAACTCCCCCAGCATGCTCTTTACTGCCCCTCAGCCGCCAGTGGTCGCACACACCCAGAAGGCTCTGAAAAGTGCTAAGGGACCAAGAAACACACACCGCACTCCTTGGTAGTGACTTGGGGAGACACCTAGAGTCTACAATTATTCTTAGAGAGGCAGACTTTCCAAAGGCAGCCAGCAGATTGGCTTCTGCCAAGCAGGCACGGCAGGTGGGAGCTGACGGGCACATCCGTGATGGGCAAACCTACGGGAGAAAACCCACACCCCAGGTGCCAGCCGAGTGCCTGTGCAGCAGGCCAGGAGTGGGTCTCTGGGGGAGGGGAGGAGGGTGCGCTATCTACCCCACAAACGCCAATGCACCGGGAAAGCTGTCAGGGAGCGTTTCTGTGGCTGTCTGCAGCTCTCACAGGATGTTCCTCGGTTCCTCAGAGCTGCGCAGGCCACAGGAAGGACGGGAGCTTACAGCAGAAGACCCTGTGTAGAACTGTTCACAAATCTCCTAATCTCTAAAACAACGTTGCTTTGCCTGCTGGCTTTAGGGAGGGAACTGAGCATTCTGAGTCACAGGTGAGAGATGCTGGGACACCAAAGCCTAACTCCCGAGGTTCCTCTTGCAGACCAGCCCAGCCTTTTCACTGTTCCTTCTCTGGGAGGGCAACTGACTGGACTTGCAAATCGCCAGCTTTGACCTTTTACATCACAGAACCACGAGAACAAAGTGGACCCCACCTGCTAGGGTTGTGAGTCCCCAAAGCCCATTGTTGGGCAAATATCTATTTCTCTGCCATTTATCATTCAAATCTGGCTTTTGCCATGCTTAAACTGGACTATTCTACCAATGAAAGTGACCTAGAGCTGACAGCAATCCTCATTTCTGTTAAAGAAGGTGGATACCAAGGCTGAAAACCTAGCTGTTCCCTCAAAGCTTTGGAAAAGCAGAACTTAATTTGGCCTCATTTAGCTGGATTTAGGGCATAATAAAAATTATTTTTAAAAATTTTTGACCTTTTCATTTCCCCACAAGGACGTGTTCTATTTACCACTTTAGATCCTTAAAATTACATGTAACCCTCCTGTAAAAACATCATACATCAGAGCCCAGCTTTATAAAGGCTAGAAACATTCTTTAACCTGTCTGTAACAAAAACAAAAGGCTTTTTCCCTTGTGATACTGGATCAAAATTCTTGTTTCATTCAAGGAAAAACTCAAAAGAATTTGGGTCAGAGGACAAAGGAAATAAATATAATTTTAAGCACAGTTTAAAACTGTTTTAATGGTTTAATTTTCATTTGGTTAGGTCTGTGAAAATATGACAGAAGAAAAGAAACCAGCTCTGTGGTTCCCAAACCCTGACTGGAAGACTCCTCGAAGGCAGGGTTTCAATGTCACCTGGGGCACTTGTTCATAAACACAAACTTCCAAGCCCCACCCCCAGATCTCAGACTTAGAAAATCCAGGGTGGGGCCCAGGAATGTGTAGTATTTCTAAATACCCCAAATAGGACAAAGCCAAATGTAGAAAACAATTACTAAGTAAATAGGGATGTTTAAGGCTGGTGTTTCATCCTAAACTAGTCTCAGTATCTGGGACATTGTGCCCAGGCCCCACCCTGGATTTCAGTGAGACTGAGGGTGAAACCTGGCCATTTTAAAATAGCATCCAGATACATTTAGGAAATACTAGGGTGGAAAAGCGCTCTTCACTTGAGAAAAACTGAATTCCAATCATAACTTTACAGAAACTAACTTCGTGTGCAATCTTCATAAAGACCTTCACTCATACACAAGACTGCCGACAGGTTTGTAGCGAGGCTGAAAGAAGCCTGGGTCCAATTAAGGTGCGTTTGGAGAAGGCAAGGCCTCCTTGCAAGAGGACAGTTGGGTCAAGAAAGATCAGTGATACAGCACCTGACGCATTATGATGAGCTGTGTTTTGAGTAGATGATAAGGAGGGAAGGAAGAAAGGAAAGAAGGAAGGGAAAGGGAAGGGAAAATCAAAAGCAGGAGTTGATACGATAAACAGAAGCAATTTAAATGTCATGGGCTCCGGGGTATAGGAAACCACTGAACTGGTAAGTTTTTTTGATCTACATTAGAAATACATACATATATTATGTATATAATACCAGGTGTATATATTTATATATATTTATTTTCTATATAGAAAATATACATATTTCCAGGTATGTGTACATATATGCATACATACAAATATACTTACATACACATACCTGGAAATAAAACAATTTAAAGCACTTCAACCCAAAACTTCTAGCTTTTACTTAGGTTAATTTAACCATAAAAATATGATATAGCTCTTAATTAAGAGGTTTGTAAAGTACTTAAGTTAGTCATTTTGTTCACATTTAAATGTCATTTCCTCTAAAAACTATTCTTAGGTATCAGCTAACCAAACTGAACTGTTGGGTTAGATTATTGTGCTACCCGATAAGAATAAGATAAAATCTAAGATAATAAACTAGACAGCAACCCACTAGTTTAGAGTCTATACTGTTTTGACACTTACCCCTGAGGCTGTCGGTTGTGTTGTAGGGGAAGTATTTTTGCTGCAATCATCTGAATTAGAAGAGGTGGAAGATGGAGTCATAGGAACAGAATTATTGCTACTACCTGCAACAGTCAAAATTAACCTCATAAATATATATATACTCTGCTGTTAAGGTTGGCAAATACTTTACAATCAAATAGCATTTTATTATATTTACCAGAGCAAGCCTTTGACTTATTTATGTTCTTAGGTTTTCGTTTCCTGGTTTGAATTCCCTCTTTTTTCATAGCAAGCGGTCGAGGCACCTGAAGAAAAATTTCACATAGGCCATACAGTTAATAAATATGATGTTGAAGAAAACCCAAACTTTAGCTAAAGACCCAATATCAGTCCTGAAAGCCCTCATGTAAAAGAACTTGGCATAAATCTCAATCCAATTTTTATATACACTCGGTAGATTCCAACTGCAAAGACTACACTTGCCCCATCAAATGCAGATTCCTTCAGAGCAAATGAGGTGATTTGCCAGGGAGATATTATTCCTTCGATTAATGCTTATTGTTTTATACAGCTTCAATTGTAGAGGAAAACTGCTGAATGCATACTTTTATTTCAAAGAGCTCATGTGCTCTCTTCTTCCAGTTGTATGGGTACAAGGTTATTTTCCTTTCTAAGACAGATGTGTTTATAATATTTTGTGCTACCCTTAAAATGAAATATAGAATCTTTCTAACTACAATTATCAAATACAGGGTGTGGCAAAAGTAGGTTTACGGTTGTATATGAAACAGTTTATTCTTGTATTAATATTTATTAATGATTATATTTTCTATACAAACAACTATAAACCTACTTTTTACATACTCTGTATATTACTCCTTTGTATAAATATATTTGAGTGCATTCAAAAATTAAGATATAAAATAGTTATTGCGCCCTTCTAATTCTTCCCATGCGTTTTTCTCTTTGTGCAGGCTTTTTTAAAGGTTTACTACAATTTTATCAATTCTAAAATATACATTTTTCACATTTTAATATTTCTAATATTGTCTTACAGTGGATGTGTGACAGTTTAACTGGCAGCATTTTTGTTTCTTACTGCCATCAAAGATAATAGTTTAATATAACACCATCGTAGATTCAATAACATGCATACAAAAAATCCGGTTTTTTATTATCCTCCGCTCCTCTGCTGACTTGAACGGAAATTATTCACAAACCATAGTAAACACATAGGCACTATGAGCAGAATGTGTGGCGCACCCCGTGGAGCTTCATGTAGAGTCCACAAGCATTGCACACAGGTTCGCCCTCAGCGTTTCTGCGCCACAAAGTGGTCGTTGTGGTGTGACAGTTGGCACAGGACAATCCAAGCCGCCGGGAGGAAGGCTAGAAAGTAGCACAAGACAGTAAGTGTACAATTATAAGTGATTTTTATGTATATGCTACATATACGAATGTATCATGTCCCTGTCATCAACAAGCATGTAGCTGGTTATTATAAATAAGAGGTTCATTGAGAAAAGATTTGAAGTGTAATTAGATTGACCGTCCAGGCCCAAGAAGCGTAAGTTGTACATAGTATGCTTGATCCAAACACAGTGTTGATTTGCTCCAGCATATTAATGTAGATTATAGGATAACCAGGAACCAGTCACAATGTTGGCCAGTAACTGCACCCACTGTTGTCAGAGATCAGTGGTGTAAGATGTCTGAAATGCAACCTCAACTGCCTGCCAACAAGTTAAGTGGCTCTGGGCAGTCTGTTTCACTTGAAGACTCAAGTTAATCAGGTCTATCTCTCATGTGCAGAGGATCAAACTGGAAACTTGTGAAGAACTTATATATTAACAGAAATTGACTTTGGAAAACATACAAAATGTTTGTAAAGAGGTATATTTTTAATACACTCCATAATTACCGTGATCAAATGCTGCGTGAATTTTTGTATTACTCATTTTTGCAAAAGAGAAGCAAATTTTCTGGCATTATTTTAATGGTGGCATCGTCTTATATACAGCGATACTAATACATTTTATTTACCCTGCCACTATAATAAACTTTTTTTTTCACGCAAATGGCTAAATGATATTATCAGAAAGTCAACCCTGTTACTGTCATTATAATTTCCATGTTCCCTTATGCCTGTAACCTCCTTAAAGAGAATTTATTTCCCCTAAATTATGAGAGAATGATAAAGAATGAGATTTTAGCCTAGTATCAGCTTTCTCCCTAGAATGTCAAAAATCTAAATTTGTTTATAAATTACCTAGACAGGCAATTTTTTTTTTCAACTAAAAAAATGGTGCCATGACTCCTCTTTAAAAAGCTACAGGGAAAATCCAGACACCAAAACAGGTTGAAAGTTACAGAATTTGGGAACTTAGCTACACTAATTAAGAGAAGCTATAAAGAATGCACGACGAAAACAAAAATTGAGCATGTATTGAAAATTCACAGATTAAAGGACAGAGATGTCCACATATTTGGGTGGCAATTTTAAAAGATACGATTGAATTTGTCACTTACAATTCACATCATGTTGTATTACTTTAGCATTAATCTTTACAGACAAATCATAAAAAGAACGGGACACTGTAAGCCTCTTAGCACTACAACATTTTAAGAAGCCGGTGCTAAGGAAAAAAAATCAATTTGACTTTTGGTAGTAATGAATATGCTTGGATGACAGAACTATTTGAGAGTGGCTTTGCTAAAACGATGAAAACATAAAACCTTACTCATTAGAGTTCTTTCTTTTTCTTTCTTCCTTTCTGGCTAAAAGAAAATAATTCCCTAGGAGAACACTCCTTTCTCTTTATAAATGTGAAATCAGAAAACAAGGGACAGGAAGGTTCATTTTATAAACAGGCCATTTATGACAGTTTCCAGTGGAATTTGGAGCCAATGTGAAGCAAAGTTGTTATCAGAATTTGCCATTATATCAAAGAACTTTATGACTGTCAACTGCAGATCATAAGTGAAGCCAGTCCTCATAAACATGTGAAATGAAGGTGAGTGGGTTATAAAAGCTCCTTGTAACAAGTGATCTCAGTTATATTCATCACTGACAAGGAATTCAAGTTAACCATAAATCTCTTATTTTGCAATGTGATTGGTTCTGTACTGCTGGCTAAACAAACTTGGGTTCAACATTCTACTTCTGATAACTAGGGCAGGTCCATCAAAACCATAAATAAGAAGCCCACAAGGAGAGCTAATTGATAGACACACCCTTCAATTGGTATCATTTATAACCCATTTACCAAGCATATTGTCTGACCTTGGTTACTGCCAAGACAGCTGCCACACAGAAGGGAAACTAATTGATTCAGAGATGTTAAAAACTGTTTTTCTGGTAAGTTATTTTCACTTGTAAAAGCACACAACAAATGGCACTATCTAAATATAGATAAATTTATAATGCAACTGGAACTGAAATGGCTACTATTCTACCAGTTTTTTACTCAATCTCAAGAAAATGTTACTTCTGAGCTCAGCTAGTTCTCAGCTCAATGCACCTTTCCAATAATAATAATCATAATAATCAGTTTCATTGTTAATACATAGCCTAATACATGAAAACAAAGAACTTCCTTGGAACATTTTCCAGCTACTTTTTTTAATATCATGCTTGTAAGAAAAATGAAAACCACAGGGAGTCAGGCAGGCACTGAAGTTAAAGATGGCCTTTGAAGAAAAAATGTAGGCTGTGGGAGGCTGTAACAAGTTTAAGGCACATACACTCATTAAATTAACCTTGGCCGTTTTATTTTAAATGCATTAAAAGCAAAACAACCATAAAACTAATTGCTTCTCCTTAAGGTGTCAGACTTACATTGTGATGCAATTTCACGCTAATCTGTTTAACACAAACAACACGTGTAGCATTTATACCTGCTAATTAGAGTATAACAATTAAATAAATTACTTGGACACTTAAGATGTCTGGCGTCTAACTGTAAAATATTTTACTTTAAAAGGTATTAGAGTGTGTGTACTTGTCTACACAAATGTTAGCCTTACCATGGGGCTCGTGAAAGCTTTATTTTCTCTAAGTACCCTCTCCTTTAAAAATGAGAATAGTAAGATAATAAAGAGATTGATCCCTGAAAAAAAAATCAGAATCCCCACACTTTAAAACACAGTAAAACGTGTTCATATTGACAAAAATCCTCAACTTGTGAAGAACACACAGACTGCATTTTTTCTCGAGTTCTAAGTAGTTCCGAACAGCCAGATTTCAAAATAACGAAGGTTAGAGTAAATAAATTTTCACCAAACTCAAGGGCAATCCAAAATACGGATGGAATTTGTGGCTAAAACCTGTTTCACTCCAAGAAGAGGTAGAAGGGACCCAGAGGTCTTATAGAAGGGCCAGAATCAAAGAAACCCGCAATGAGGCTATAGAAAGGGAGTGTGGGTATGTTGTCATGTTCTACTGGGGGGTGGAGAGGGATGCTGTAAGTGAGCATCGTTTTTCAAGAACAAAATCCAAAACAGAGCAGAGTGCATAGTGGGAAAAAAATCTCTCCTTCACCTAACTGCGTCGGTATACTCAGTCTTTCCCTCCGAGGGTTATTACCATCACTACAGATTTCTTGTGTCTCCTACCAGAATTATTTTAGTGCATTTAAAAATACATAAAGAGATACTTACATACGGATTTTTTTGTACTTAAAAAAAAATGGTAGTACCCTGCACCCTTCTTTTTTGCTCTTTCATATAAAATGTCATTCCCTATCTTAAATATGAGGAAAAGGCTGTTTTCCTTCCCCAGACGTTGATTTCAGGATAACCTCCAATCCGGCGCCACCAAATCGGGAATCTTCATTCCTGTGCTCAAGTCAGGCCCAGGGTGCTCCAGGCAGTGTGACACCTGTCCCCGCCTCGGTGACCCGGCCGACCAGCCTGCAGGGAAGGAGGGCTGCGGTCTCACTCACCACGCGCTTCTGGGGCTTGATGAGGGGCCGGCTGAGGCCGTTCATCTTGCTGTAGAGGCCGCAGGCGTTGCACAAGTAGTGGCCAGTGCCGTCCCGCCGCCAGAGCGGCGTCTGGATGGAGCCGCAGTTCACACACTCGCGGCTCTCCGGCAGGTCCTCCAGCAGGTCTGCAGTGAGAAAGGGGACCAAGGCCGGGTGAGGCCGCGCCGCGCCCGCTTCTCCCCAAGGCTGCAGCGGAGACCCCCGGCACTCCACGTTCCCAGTGCGTCCCGCGCCCTTCCCCACAGATCTTTCTGCTCAGTAGCCAAGCCGGGAGCCGGCTGGTGAGGTCCCTATTGATCCCTGACCGTTTTCTGCACCCTAGGGCGAGCCCAGCAAAAACCCAGTAAAGTAGAAGTCAGTGCTGGAAGCCGAGCCCAGGTCATTTGCTTTCTACCAACAAGGACCTCAGGGTCTAGATGAACTGTGGGGAGATCGATTTGGGTTCCCTGACCCCTCCTTTCCGGCTGTTCACAAGCTTTTTAAAACTGAAATCCATCATTATTACAGTACGCCACTTGCCAAGCCCTAGCAAACCACACTGTGTTAACGCTGCTCCCTGACCCCTGCTCCCGCCAGCAAGGACCCCAGGACACCGGGAGGCTGCCTCAGTTCCTTTATCTTCTTTTTCTTTTAAAAAGTATTTACTATATCCACCACCCTTCCTATCCCACCTCTAAAAAAGACACGCGAAATTACAAATACTGTTCCTGAGCATTTATACCAATTAATTAGAACATGCCTCGGGTCTCCTCAGGGAGGAAATGCACTAGCAGAGATAAAGGTCAAATTTTATTCTCATGTCACAATAACCAAACACTAAAATATTCTGATTTTAATATTCTGATTCTGGGTCTAATTGTTTCTATCTGCAAAATTTCTACAAACGGTTCATATTTTATTGATCCAGAAAATTACTAAGACCACCCCAATGCTAAATACAACTGTTTCCTATTTTCCTAAACTAAAATTTCAACTTATGCAATCTTTCTAAAAATCGTGTTTGTGTCATTTCTACTTGGTTAGTTTTTGGAGTTCACAACTAATCAAAACCTGTTACTTAAAAACAATCTTAAGAATAAGTGTTTGTAAAATGTATTACTTACCCTAAATTGGTTAAATATGAATGAATAAATATTATCTAATGAGATATGTACTTGTTTAGTACTTTTTAAATACTTTTAAGAATTAAATATTTCCTGTTTGAGTTATTAATATTATAAAGGATTTAAATGTCCCAACTGGCTTTCTTTAAGAATTTCTGAATCAACTTTTAAAGTAAATAAACACAAAACTTTAGAGTTTTATTTGAAGATTGTGTGCTATTGAGCCTTTCTACTCCTTCTCATTCCTGCACACTCGACTGTTTGTTGTAAAGATATTTAACTGTGTCTTTGGCACAGGTACTCTTTAATTTCACTTACTATTTACCCTACAAAACAAGTCTCCTCCTTCCTCAAGAAATAAGTTTATAAGAAACTAGCATCCTACATAATTTGAGTTCAAAGTTGTCATGGGGATACTGCAACTTACAACATCACAAAGATTTATTCTTCTCCGCCCTAAAAGCCACTATTGACTACGGTAATCAGTAAAATGCTCAGGACTTCAAGGACACTGAAGTTAAACAAGGTATTTGTCTTTGTTGTTGACTTTAAAATGTTACCTATCAGAGCCTCTCTCAATAGAGAAGTGGGGCATTCCCTGGAGAAACCAGACCTGTGCCTGGCCTCCTTCTCCCCGAGATGAGAACAATAAGGAGAAAACAGCGTGAACTCTCCAGGTATCTATTCAGTCATCTCAAAACTTAAAGTCCACTGTGGCTAAATAAAATTTAGGAAGTTTGCTTATTTTTAGTTAAATAAAATCCATAGCTACCATTCCCTCCCTACCTTTCCCCACCCTCCATTCAGCAGCTACAATTCTATAATTAGTTAAAACAAGAAAATTGGTTTTAAACTAAAATTATAAAATCTGACAGTGCTGGAAGCCCCTTCCTTCCTCAGTTTCCCCCTACTCATCATCATCTCTCTCCTAATATGGCTGCTTCAGGTGCCCGTGGGGAATGAGAGACTCAGGAGAGAAGTACTCAGCCAGCAAGTGTCTCCCCAGGACCCAAAGAATAGAACACAGTTAGTGGGAGCTTAAGAGAGTGCTGGGCTCACGGACCGAAGGGCTGTGAGGACACTGAGCTCCCCGGGGACGCTCCAGCCACCCACTGCCAGAACCAGGGAGAGATGCATGGAGTGGGTTCCCAGAAGCCTCCACACTGGGCAGGCTGAGAAAGCTCGACACAGGCTTTAGTCCTGCTGCTTGCCCAAATCGATTAAAGAGTGCCTCCAGAAATGGTTTGTTTTAAAAAAAAAAAAAAATGAAGTGGAGAAGCAGGGACTCTAGCTAGGAAGCTGGGAGGCAGAGAGGCTTCGCCGGTCCAGGTCTCTCTAGCAAAAGAACACCTATGAGGACGAGCAAAGTTAAGAGTTATTCTCCTCCCCTAGCCCCAGACTGACTTTTTCTCAGTAGCTTCCTGCCTTTCTGACTCCATGCTAAAGACCCGGGTGTTCCCAAACCCCTTCCCATTTTTGGTTGTTTGGTTTTTCTCAAATATACTCTGGGTCTACAGAAGATTTTTCTGATTTTGCAGTGTCCTATCCAGAAAGTGAAAACACTGGTGAGAGGATCGGCTAAGTTTAAAATGAAAAGAAATAACTTGCCTGCAATCGCACCCTGCCTTTAAAGGATTTTCCACCCAGGATCAAGTACTTTATGTCTTTTGGACTACTTCTCTTTCTCTCTCCTGTGAAACGCTGGAAGACCAGGGAAAAGGAACTTGAAGATCACCCTAAGGTGTGTCAGGAACAGGCAGAGCTGGCTACACCTTGCTCAAACTTAAGCTGCCCCCGACCCAACTCACAAACCCTTTCAGCTTCCCTGCTAGACTCCAGACTGACAAAGGCCTCACATCCCTAACGCCCACCCCCTTCCCATCCTTTGAAAATCCCCCATCTCGCTTCCCTCTGTTCCTGGAAGCCAGACCATGGGTCCCTACGCAGCAGGAAGGGTGACAGTGCTCTGCTCTCCAGTCTCTCTACTCAAAAGTTTAGCAAATCTGCAGGGCCCATCACCCCCTCATCATTAAAATGGTCTCCAGAGCCAGCTTCGCAAGGGAAAGAAGAGGAAATTTGGAGACCAAAATCATAAGAGCGGGTGGAGAAAGAGGAGAAGAACTTGTTGCCCTCTCCCACCGTTACCAATGCTTTTCAGATCACATCCTTCACTTTCGGGCCACTTGAGTTTCCAGCATGTCTTCCGAACACAAGGCTGGCAACGCTTCATACATCCTAACTAATCAGGGCCCCTAAAGGACTTCCTGTCCCAGAATGGAAGGAAGGCTGAGGCTCTCAAACCTGTGGTGTAAAAGCACCAGGTGAAATAATTTAGGCCAATGCTCCTCCTTCATCATTGCCACCCCTGTGACTCCCACAGATCCCCTCAAACAACAGCTAAAATAGAAAAAAGCTTTGACTTAGGAGTCTGCCAGCTTATGAAACAGATAAAACATAAAGTAAGCGAGACCTGTGAAAGCACCAGGATGCTGTGGCTAAGAAGCCAAAGGGCCTCTGTCAGGCTAGACAACACAATTTGAACCCTCCCCCTGCGTCTGTGAACAAAACACTTCAAAATGGGCTACTTCCAGGTGTTCTGAAAATTGTGTTTTTCCCAGTTCACCCATAAGTTGTCTCAGTCATTGGAATGATAGTAACAGTGGGATTGGAAAATGAAAAATTGGTGGGCTGAACTCTAGAGGAAGAATAGGTGTAGGAGGCTCAGGCACCTCAACCAACGATGCCAAGCCAAAGGGCCAGCTTTCCAGTCCAGGTGTCCTCTGTCTTCTTCCCCTCTCGCTGAGGGGGAGGTGGGGATGCCAACTAGGTCTTGAGGTCTTTTTCCACTGTGGAGTTCTTTAAAAATACTCTCCCGGCGGAAAATACACACAATTCCTCACCTTTAGAGAGGTGGATTGAGCAAGGCTGTGTGTGTATGAGGACAGGATGAATTAAGTGCCCAACACTCGCCTAAACTTACCCCCAAAGGAATCTCTTCCACTCACGCAAAACTAGAGCCTTCGACAGGGCTCAAGCCCTATCGGTTCCTTCCCGAGCTCATTCCTTCCTACTGCGCACCCCATTCACTACTCATCAAGTCCTTTCAGCTTCTCCTAGGCGCTGAGGTACATTTGTGCATTCAGGTCCGTGGAAAGGAACTGAGACAGTCGGAAAAGTAGAAGCGCCACATCAACGCTGCCAGACTCCGGGTCGTCCAGACACAGGTCGGCAAATGCTGCCTTGGACCGGACCAACCTCTGGGCACCCCGACAAGAAAGCCCAGAAAACAGGACCCAGGTCAAGTAGCTGCTCCACGCCCGTTTTCGCCCCAAGGCCCCGGGTCCCACCCCTACGCGGCGGCTCCATCCTTACCGGTGCTGGGGCCCCGCGGCATCGGGAGCGGGGCTCCGGCGCGGCTCTGCAGGCTGTGCAGCACCGGGGTCTCGAAGGGGCCGGCGGGCCAGGCCGGCGTCAGCGGCGCACCCACGTAGGGCGAGTAGGGACTCGGGTGGTGGTGGTGATGGTGGTGGTACGTTCCGTTTAGCTGCCGCGCGGCCGACAGCGAGCTGTACTGGTGCTCTCGGCCGCCCATGGTCGCCAGGCTGCCGCCGCCGCCGCTCACTCCGCCCGCGCCCCCACCGCCCGCTGCGGCGTAGCCCCCGGGGTCCCGAGCCGCGCCGTTGGCCATGGGCGGGCTGGAAGAGTAGGGGAAGCGCGCCGAGACGTGCGCCGCGGCCGAGCCCGCGCTGCCGGGCCCAGCGGCCCCTCCGCCCGCCGCGCCGCCTCCGCTGCCGTACGGGGGGCTGTCGGCCGAGGCCTGGGGCCAGCCTGGGTGTGCGCCCGCGCCTCCGGCGTGGTTGGCGGGCCCGCTGCCCGCCCCCTGCAGGTACTGCAGGCCGGGCAGCATGGAGCCCACGCGCGTGGTGGGCACGTAGACTGGGGAGCTGGCCGCGGCCGCTGCCGCCGCCGCGGCGGCCGCGGAGTGCACGAAGCCGCCCGGCGCGCCGTCGTAAGCGGCCGGCCCCTGGCTGGAAAGGGCGGCGAGGGTCTGGTACATCTCCTCAGGCTGCTCGGGTGCGAAGGGACTCAGCTTGGCGCCGCGGCTAGACCACAGCAGTTTGCTGGCGGTCGCGGCCTGATCAAGGTCAGTGAAGAGCAGTAGGTCCTCCCAGCTGGACAGGGCGCTCCCGGGGCCAGCGACCCCGGGCGCCGAAGGTCCGTGCGGAGCCCCGAAGGGATGCGAGGCGTAGGGGCTGAGCAGCAGGGAGCGGGCCGGGGGTCCCGCCGCCGCCTCCGTGTCGAGCTGCGGCGTCCTGCAGTTGCTGGCGCCGCCGGGGCCGCGCTCCGCACCCCGAGAGCAGCAGGAGGAGGAAGAGGAGGATCTGGGGGAAGGAGGCGTGGAGGACTCCCGCGCTGGAAAGGCTCCGGAGTCGCTCGCGTCCCCACCCGCGGCCTCGAAGCGCTTGGAGAGGCACCAGCCGTCTTCAGTCAAGGCCATCCACAGTCCGGCGCTGCTGCAAGCTGACTTCTAGCTCCTGAGGCGAGGAAACGGGGACAGGAGAAGAAATAAA